>JAGTTH010004711.1:0-118806 GCA_022606485.1 Agraylea sexmaculata
ACATGGGGTAGGTATTATTTAGTAAATATTTAATTAATAATTTAAGAATGCCCGTGTGAAGTGGTTTAACTGCTCAGTATCTGTCGTTAATGTTGCGGGTTGTCGTTATTTCGTTATGGTGTCGTTATTAAATCTTTGTACACAACGACCGCTCGTTATAAACTTCATCTTCTATAATGGCGAGGCTGTATTTAAAACACCACTAACATATCACTAACTAATTGCCAAGAACCAACATTGATTGTGATTTATGAAAATGTGAAAAAGTGTTTCAGGCATCAGCAATTATTCACACTTTAGATCGTTGACTTATCGACCCCTTTTTGCATTCAAAACACTGCAAATATTTTAATATTCTTATATAGAATTTATTATGTGGGGTAAGGGTATCGCAAAAATATTTAAAAAAGAATTCGACCTTACTTTTTCATAATGAATTAATTAACTAACTTCACAGTCACCTGTAAATTGAAACCATAATCCGCCATTATTCTATTTTAATCTGAAATAAAAATTATTTAAGCTTAAACGGTATGCAAGCTGTTTAACAATTTTTTTAAATAAAGTAAAATTGTTATCCACTCTCTATGATTTTCTTAAAAAAATTATTATTTTATCTTAACATTCAATCTTAACACATTCAGGCTATATGCATGGATATATTTTTAAAAGTGTAAATAAATATTAAAACATTGAATTATTTTTTAGTATAAATTAAAGTAAAGTGATTGTAATAAAAAACGATACATTATCGGATTATAAATTGAATTTAAGCTTTTTCTTTCTCTTACCTTTAGGCTTATTTAAATGTATTTATTTATTGACATAATACCCACAATAATATTGTGTATATTCAGTAAAAAATATTTAATAAATTCAAAAATATCCATTGCATTATTCCGTTGAAAGGTGTTAATAATGAGTGTCGCCGATCACAATGTTCAAAACCAAAACCACCCTTCACATTTCCCCACATTATTAATTTTACTATGACAAGGAACATGTATCATCTGATATTAAAAAATCAAACCTGAAAATATACCCAATGACATACGTGACATATGACAAAAAAGGGGGATTCTGTACATTTATCATTAGAAATATAACATCTTCACATCAGGGTATTCAAATGAATAATATTAATATGTTTTATATTTTTACCAATCATCCAATTTATGTTTATTGTAGTCATTTCGGCTTTTTTATTTATAAGCTTTTTAATTGCATAATATAAAATAAATTATTAAATAATATGTTCCTTTATAATTAATTATCAATGCAAAATATTAGGTATATATTTTAAAACATTATTTTTCTCAAATATGATAAGGGTATTTATACATTTTTTGTTCAATGATTTATTGCATATATACATATCTATAATATAATAATAAATATAGCTGTATGAAAAAATCTTTAGTAGTTATACAGGGTGGATTTGAAATAACTGAGAAGATTTTAGGGTATCGAAAAAATATAAGCGAAAATATTTAATAAGAAATAATTAAGTAAGTATAACAGAAACAATACAAACGTAACAGTCACTACTGAGTACTTTACAGAAACAGCTGATTCTAATATTGTAGCCCAAACTCGTTTCTAAAAGCACTATTAATATTAATATTTTTTTTAATAATTATTCTTGCAATACCCCACCACCCTCCAAAATATTCTCAGTTATTTAAAGTACACCATGTATATAGTATACTCAACTCAAATTTGGTTTTACCCAAACCAATTGTTATTTAGTTTTTAAGCATTATATCCAAAACTGATATTATTTTTAAAAAAATATAATAAAATTTCCAATAATCCACTCAACTCAAATTTGGTTTTACCCAAACCAATTGTTATTTAGTTTTTAAGCATTATATATTTTGTAACTGTTTTGTTAATATTGCTTTTATCGTTGTTATTATTTATTAACCTTCAAATTTGTAAATGGGTTTTTATTTTTTTCCCATTCTTTCTATAATTAAATACTATTACTCATGTCAAATTTAAATAAAACCTTCTCATGTTAGTTATAGGTAAAAAGATGTAAACACTCTGTACACCTTAAGTCTATTTCCAAAGATGTATTGTTCTATCAATCAATGTAAAAACTTATGTTAATAAAGAAATTGTAATATATATGTATATAGTATTCTTTAATTTTTATATACCATTTTGTATTTTTCGTCCATAAAATACCAAAATGTACAATTAGGAGTGAACTATTTTTTTTAATAATAACGAAAATATTTATAAATCTTATTCGATTGTTTGATAAATATTAAGAAAATTGTTTTTTTTTATTTCCACAGAATTACAATTTATTCCATGGAATTCCACCCAGAAGTCAACACTTCTATATAAATAAATATTTTTTTAATACATGTTTTTAAGGCATTCTATGTATATTTTTTTGGGCCAATGAAGACTTCGCCATCGTAGAACATCTCTATATTTTAT
This sequence comes from Agraylea sexmaculata, assembly GCA_022606485.1. Taxonomy (NCBI): domain Eukaryota; kingdom Metazoa; phylum Arthropoda; class Insecta; order Trichoptera; family Hydroptilidae; genus Agraylea; species Agraylea sexmaculata. The sequence goes on from JAGTTH010004711.1 coordinate 2,455, forward strand.
TATTATTATAATTAATCTACAAATCAGAAGGTATATTTAATTAAGAATAACTTCTAAGAGTGGGTTTTTGTATTTTTTCCCACGAATTATGTTATGAATTATTAATTATTTTAAATATCAATTGATTGTACTCCGTATTAAGATAAGTAAAAGACTAAGTCTATAAACTTAATATTGTAACATCTAATCATAATGTATAAAAACATTGTACGCAAATTATATTTAATAAAGAAATTGTATAATAATAATATTAATGAATATAATCGGGACTAATGTATTAGTAGTAAAAATGACATAATATCAAATGGTAATCATCGTTGATGGTTTTCCATCAGAGAATTCTGTGTCTAGCTGCCATTAAATAATTGATCAATCATCATCAGCAGATATATTCAGCCTTATCATATTCAGGACTTGAGGATATTATTGGGACAAGTCAATCAAAGGGCGATCGTCGCGGTAAGATAACGAATACAATGGGCTTTAATACTAAATTAGGGTGGCCCCTTACCTGCCTTCGACCAACCCTTTCTCTATTATCGATACATTCACCCTTTAGCCCCGAAACAATGCCATATAATTTATTCACGTTAAATTGAAACGAGACCTGACTCATCCACAATTGGAAATTTTGAATATCTTTATCGAACATAAGGTTCGGGTGAAAAGGAACAACCCCCCAGTATTTGCATATCGGAGGAAAGGTATTATCAAACAATTATATCAATGGAATGATATAAATATTTATTTGATTCTTCACGGGAATATTGAAGGTGCATGTTTCCAGTAAAACAATAATCGGGGATCGAACACGACATCCATAAATAGTGATAATTTATTAGTATGTAGTTGTTAGCAAAGGTTATTAATAATGATATTGGTAATAACGGGACTTTCTCACGCTACTTTAACTACAACTCATAAACAATATTTACAAACAAACTAACGATGAACAGGTCCAATACGATTCCTTAACGACTTAATCAGACCACTAACTACTCACAATATATTGTGTAGACCAAAAAAATGTCTACTTTCATCACATTTTTATTCAATAATAAATAATTCACTCGTCATCTGAATAGGCTGCAATGACTTGGCAACGTACCTGGGTGAACTCTTTTCCACAAATTCTGCCATCTACATGGCTGGTTTAGGAGCGACCTTATAAAGTAACATATAAATGATTGCTTCCTACACCTTACTTTATTTTATTTTACATACATTCTATTTATACATCATTTTTTATAATACTATAATTTATTTTTATATACACTTAATTTTTGTTTTAAACCTTTTTTTATAATTATTATGTTTGTCTTTTCTGTAGAAAAATGCTCTTATAATCGTATATATTTAATACCACTCATATTTTATTTAAGGAATTATATAATTTATAAGTCTGCGTCACTTCAAAATATTTGATATTTCTACTTGTACATGTAATTAGGACTTTTAAATGGAGAAACGTTGGGAACCTTTTAAGTGAAAAAAAAATATATTTTGAATATAAATAATAAAAAAATAATATTAAAAGACAGTATTATGATTCTTTAACAATTGTAGTTTTAACACTGCGTGTTTCAGATTGAATCAGTTTTTTGTATCTCTCTATTTAAAAAAATAAATTTTACAATACTATTATTTATTTGTATATGTGTACTTTTAATTTTTGTTTGCCTTTTTTGTTACTATATATATATTTTTGTCTATAAAAACGCTTTTCTGAGCGTTTATATGGAAATATTAATTTATTATTCTACGCCATATTATTTAGGATGCGCTACGATGCGATGTACTATGAAAAAAATATCATCGGATAAAGAATATATGAATTTTTATTCTTCCCCATACTTTTTATAACTAAATCTTACCTCTCATATCAAATTATAATTTTCATTCGTTTGTTAATTATAGGTAAAAACAGTCTTATTCCTAAGAGGTATATATTATCGATCATTGCATTAATTATTAAAAAAATCATTGGATAAAATTTTAAGTAACTTGTATTCACGGTTATACAATATAAGCAAAATATTTTTACTATATTTTTATTATAAAGCCGAATGGATTTTAGAGAAGGTTGTAAGAAATTTCGTTTTTTTGGCACAAGAACGTGTTAATTCATCTTAACTATTACTAATTAAGATCAGGTCACCGACTTAATAATCAGTATTTACCCTACAATACAGGAGATTTATTAATAATATTCCCGATCTCTTAGTCATAGTTGCTTTAGTATTTACCTTAAATTCTAGGAAATCCGAGTGAACATGAATTAATATCTAGTCTTTTAAATATTATTGAAAATGTTCATCATTTTTTAATATTAGTAGCCATAATGTATTATTTATAAACTTGTCTATGTACATTAATCTTTTTATTATATCAGTTTCTGTATTATTTTTTATTTCATCTCAGTATTTACCTTACAATCCAAAAAATTAGAGATCATCTTGAAGATCTTAAAAATGTTGGTAGTTAAAAGCGCTTAGACTGTAATAATAATATAGTAGAAATTACAAACTTATTCATTTAAATAATTATAGAATTCCATCCAGTATTCAACACGATCAAATTTTTTTTTTCTTGAGTGGGATTTTTGAATCTATGACCACAGTATTTTATTGTTTAAATTGATGTCCTAAATTGACTATGACAAATATTATTTTTATTTATTTTCTAAACCATACGTATTGGACAATCTGTAAGATAACGATAATTTGTTTTTTTGGCATAATCGATGGCACATGATATGGCAAATAGCTTATCGGGATCATTGATCAGTGTTTTATTGTATTGTACATAGTTACCGGTTCGACTCCCCGTTGGTGCTAATGTTAAAAGTCACGGTACACTGCGGACAAACTTTCGATTGTCATTATCCACACAACCACTAACTATCGTGTCTACCAATCGGTCTACACAGATATTTTGTGTGTCTGATGTTTATTATTATGCTATAGTTTGCAACTGAATAGATTCGTGATCGACTCCATTCGAAAATTGGACGATTATTATTTGAAATACGTGACGCTACGAAGTCTGTGTCTACGATATGCGAAAATCATGTACTTTTCCCAACACAATCATTATCTTATATTATAATAAATAATTTATTTATTTTAAGTATTTTTTCTAATCAAACATTAGCATTAGCTAATCTGTTGAAAGTAATAAATTAAAATATTTTTCAAAAAGTATCTGGAGCGAAGCTAGAGGATAGAGTTTGTTTTTTTTTTAAATAAATATAACCATTCATATAACAATAAGTCAGTAACACAAAAACGTATCAACAAAACAGATAACCTGTGAGAGAAAGTCCTAATATCATTCTGATTGCGCCCCATATTGGTTATGTGACGTTTAGATCAGATTCACTAAGCATTGTGTTATATAGATGCCCAAATTTTATAATACATAAATAAACACCACAAGAATAAGCCTAAAAAGTGACAATATTTATTTACAACTTTATAAGTATTAAAATATGAATATTTCGGAATGGGTTTTTATATTTTTCTCCATATAAGAAATACAGAGTGATTTCGATTTACGCAGCAGTATTCTACAGTTAAATCATAGACAATATATCCATATTTTTGGCACATTTAGCCGTATTTAATATAAGAGTGAGTGAGCGAATCGTGTGTGTACTAATAGACTAGAGCTTGGTAGTATTATTATACACGCATACGCACCGCACGCACACACTATTATATTGAATACGACCTTCAAATTCTATTGTTTGTTTATTATGTTTGTAGAATAAATGTCAAGTTCGTGGTTAGTCACACATTAAAACGACAATATCATCTTATGTTGCGATATAACCAATCACAGCTACTTGCGGCAAGTTAGTTTGGCTCTTGAATCTCTTGATAACACTTTGACACACTCTGAGTTTGAAATTTATTCTATTATCTTCCTTCCATTTTTATCTTAAAAGAGCCTAACAAAATTCACCATTCTTACCTAAATCAAACCTTTTTTCGTATTATTATACAACATGTCTTTTATTGAACTTATTATACAACATGTCTTTTATTATACAACATGTCTTTTATTGAAATAGTTAAATGTAAGGAATGGTACATTAAATTTAATACAACCACACCTTCATTAAGTCGGCCAGTACTTTATATTATTTTAAGAGTTTAATGAAATAAGTTTGTAATTTCCACTGTATTTGGTAATAAACATGGTGGAAATTACAAACATATTTCTTTAAATTATTATGGAATTCCAACAAATATTCAAGACGATCAATAATTTCAAATAAATATGTTATCAATTCTACACTATAAAAAGATCAATTAGACATAGGAACAAATGAATGGACAGGTAAAATATATAAAAAAATGTATTTAGAGACTGTGGTCCGTTGCTTTGGAAAGTAATTATACTAAAACTGCTTATTTAAGCAATCGCAAGCAAAATTGCATCAAATATTTTATTGAATTTAAAATTATAAAAATGTATATTTGAATTGATTATTTAAGAAACGGAATTAATTAAGAACTGTTAAACTTTCTGGAGACACAAAAAAATAATGATGAATTTATTATGTATGTCCCATAGTAAATATGTATTTAAATATGTTTAAAAAAATGCACATTTATATAGTATTGTAAAATAGAAATTTTTATTTCTTATTCACTTGGTATCTTTGCTTTTCAATGAATTATCCTATAAAACTTCATTGATTTTGAAGGTTAACTAATGATTTAATTTCCATGCTCGCACTATTATTATAAACTTTCGGTCTTCGTGTTAATTGCATCGCTTATCGCATCGAACGAAAGGAATCGGATGGAACCTGTAAAATTCGGCAGGCTTAGACATGTCGATGGGGGTTGAAGGGTGTTTCAGGTTTATATTTAGTCATAAACACTACCCCTGAGAAATACAACACTCGGCCTCACCAATTACAGCAGACAATACTTACAACCACCACTAATACTAAACTACGCCTCCCTTCAACCTTTTTAACACTCGTTCCTTAATGCGGATGTGTGTGGAAAATTTCAAGCCTTTTACATGCCATTACTGAATATTGGACTAAAAATAAAGGACGCCTCAATGTCTATTCCTGCTAAATAAAGACTTTATAGCTGGAACGCTAGTTCTGTAATACATTAGTCTAATCAAAGCATTTGGTTGTTACATTTCTATATAAGAGAATTGTTTGATCTGGGTGAAATAAGGGCAGTTAACAGGATACACCCTTATTTATATTACCTGTAACAAAAGACAATAGTCAGCATATTTAATATAATAAGAATATCTTACTCAATTATGTATTTCAAAACTGACAATTTCAGAATCCGCATTTCCTCAATTATTACCAATTTTATACGCCCCGGGTTGTTATTTTTTTTGTTAAGAGACAACATTCTGTTTATTTATTTATAATATAAAACTTAAGCCTGTAAAGCCATTGAAAACAATAATTAGAAGAAAAAACAACGTAAAAGTTATAAAAATAAGAATATTTTAAAAAAGAAGAAGAGCATTTAAATCTAAATGCCATATAAAATGGTCACCTATTAAAATATTAAAATAATTTATTAAGTTTATCAAATTTACATACCAGTTGGTGATCTATCCAATTATTAAAGTTACTGATAGCGTTGATTTCTTGGTTGAATTTCATTATGTAAAGAAATATGTTTGTAATTTTATTAGACTTAGTACTTTCGACTACTAATGTGTAGTCATCTTAATAGACTCGAAGATTACAGTGCAAATTACAAACATTTTTCTTTAAATTATAGTTACATAAATCAATGACAGGGCGGCTCTTTGCGATAATTTTAGCTTACAATACTGAAAAGATTAACATTAATAGAATTTTTTTAATTGTAAATATTTTTTTAATTTAAGCGTATATATATATAACAAATTCAAAAAAAAAATCGACAACGGATCCGAAAGAATATACTATGTATAATAAGACCATCCTACCTTAAATAATACTCACATTAGGAAATATTTATACTCACATTAAAAAATATTTTTTTATCGCTGGATAAGAATCGAAATGGTCTTAATATAATTATGTATAATTGATTGATAATAAAATAAAAATGATGTAGGTATGTATTGGCTTGTGTACATTTTAATTTTGGTAATTAATGATTCTAAATGCTGCAATATAATCTGTATCGGGAATACATTGGCGTAGTAATTGTTGGCTATCAAGTTGGCACGATGTGGTCAGGATATAAAAATAATTGTAATTGTCAGAAAAGGCATCGAAATACTGAACATACAATAGATAAAGGTGTATATAAGTGTTATTGGTAGTCCTCGTAGGCCAATTGCATGCGTTGCCGTCTCTCGTAACGACCGTAGCAGTGCTACGCCAATACTACGACAAAGCAATACACATTTATTTTTCTGATGAAAATACAGTAATTACAATATTGAATAGCCACCGGGCAAAAGATATTAGGGGATGAGAAGGACCACAAATTCGATGGGTCAGCCGCTTGTCAATTGCGTTAGTTGACCACCAACAAACACAACCCTTTCCTTAATAATACTACAACATCATCCCCCTGTGTCACATACCATCCCTTAGAAACCTTATAAATAACTAGAATTACATATCGAAACCATGCACCCCGGAATTAATAAAAAAAATGATTATTTTTCATTGTAATTTATGTTAAAAAATTATTATAGGAGATGTTGTAATTTAATTTTTTAAATATTTATTGACAGCGGTGGTTGGTTTGTATTGGGTATTTCCGATTTTCGGTGGGCAAAGTTAAAGCCGCAAGGTGACCACAGCCCCTAACCGCAAGTAATTATTATAGAAAATTTGTTATGGAAATATTGGGATTACCAACCTGACACTGTGCTACCCCGATATAATATAATAGTGAATTGATTGTTCAAAATAATGTAAGTATACTTTTTCGATTTGATACAATTTATTTAGGTAAGAGGTGGTCAACAGACCTACCCTTAAAAAGGCACCCCTTTGGAAGATGTGGTGGAGTGACCAGTGAATAGGAGAACAGACAGCATTGGACAGCTTCCTGCATCAGAATAAATGATTGTCGTATTTACATAGCCTTTGTGAAAACCGATTTTTCTTTCGCCACATCATTTCTCATTTCGGATTCGGCCCTGGACGTGCGTCGGTATCCCTAATAAGAGACGGACCTTTTCCCCAACAAACCATCCATATAAATCAAATAAATTAAATTTAATATCAATTCCGGTGGATATTTCTAATAATATAACTAAATAAAATGTATGTCTTATTATATATAATATTTTTATTCCGGTTTGATTCAGACAAGGATTCAAATAACAATATCCCTTTTGTTGGAAAACACCCTTCATTAAAGAATAGGGTGACATTTGGTCAATCAAATGTTATAAACAAACCTCGGCCAAGAGGTTGAAAAAACAGATTTCAATTGCTCAAAGTTTTAGAGCATTGGGCGGCTTAATTTTTTTTTTAAATTGGCATTCAACTTTATAGCTTGTCCCATGAATATAATGATTGATATATGATAACTGTAGACGTACAAACAATATAATACAATAATCAAATAATAAAGGAAATCGTTGCAGTGCTTGAATACGTACTTGAAAAACCACTTAGGGCTTTAAATAAAAAAAATATTATTAACCAGTTATAGTTAAATTTTAGAATCGAAATGCGCTTGTGCCGCTATTTAAATATTTTTTTTTTACAATTATAATAAGCTTAATAAGTCACTATCTGGCTTTATAATTAATACAATTAATTTATATTAAAATAATGAAATTATAGTAAAAAAGGGCGTTCTCGTGTATGGAGGAATTCCGGAGTATAAAAAAATTATGTCTAAAAATGTGTGTTTTTAATTTAAGTATGATAAGCGTAGATGTATTTCATTTAATGTTTTGTGTAAATATAAGAGAGTTATAAAGAAATTCTTTATTATTGTATTTATTATGAAAACAATAAATATGAAAACGTATATTATATAAGTGTAAGCAAATAAGGGTGTTTGTGTTGATGGGGGTGGTCCATTTCACCCTTCCTTCATATACCATCACAAAATGTCACTACACAATATCCGTCATAATAAATTATTCAAACTTATTCCTTCATATCAATGGTCAAACAGACGAGAAAGTCGCCTCCTGAAACCTGAAACTTCACCGATAATAATTTATAAAAATAATTAATATGTGTATATACATATATTTAAATATGATTTTTTTAATGTATAATTTAAATAGATTGAGATTGTTTTTTCAATACAAATAAATGTACAAAATCAATTTTTATGCATGTTTTTAATATTTTGTTATTTATTTATTGATTTTTTCTTACTGAATTTATTTGTATTTATTTACACTAGTCAAACTTTAAAGTGTTACGCGTAGGAAGTTGTGAAAGGTTTCGACAAAGGGTGTGTATGTCCAGTCCAATGTTGGTCCACCCCTTAAATACCACCCCCATAAGCAGCATCTCGTAGTAAATCATCCCCATGGCTCAGTAATACGAACCCATCAGTCTTTGTGATTAACGTATTCGACATGGTTCTAGTTTGACTCCCAAGACCGTCATCTAGCAACGCGACATCCGCATGTCAAATAAGATATGACAGCTATATCCAGATATTGTTACAATACTATCATATCGCTGACCATTACTATTCATAAATATATTGAATATATTTAATAATAATAGAATTTAATATAAACATCGAGTACAATCGCATTCTTCTACTACGGGACCACAATGGCGTAGACGCGTAGATGCAGACAGAAAAAATCCAAATGAATACTAATTAAATGTTGCTCATATATTTTATACGTATCCCAATTGTTTATAAATCCTTAATTAAATCTATATAAAAAAACAACTATTTATTTTAAAATTGTAACCAATATACCTGGTCGTGTAAAAATTATAAAAATACACAAACTTCACAAATTCACCCTTTTATAATTCCATCATCATTTCTCACAAGCTTAATAATTTATTTTTTAAGCAATGTAGTAAAAAATATCCCCACAATAATACAATATAATAATTAATAAGATACACCTTACAATCAAGAAAATCATAGTAAAGAAAAAGTTGTTTTACATATTTTGTATTTTAGACACAAAAACGTGTTAATTAATTGTGTGTCAGTAATCTCAACAATTACTAGTTAAATTGTCAACTTAGACTTAATAATCGCCTCAATATTTATCTTACAATACAAGAAATAAGAACAAACCTAGATTCAGACGATTATTCCTGACTCCCAGTTGTAATAACTAAACAATTTATTTTTTATCAATATTTAAAAACAAATAGATGCATCATTGAATAATAAACAGGAAAAGCGTACAATTATTATAAAATATTAATTTGGGGGATTAAAGAAAAAAAACCTTTTGTTATATGTTAGAATTTCTCATTAAATTAATAGTGATATAAAATTTGAGGAAATCTTCAAACTTTTAAAATTAAATCAAAGTGCTTACAATCAACTCAACATTCCAATTTGTTGTACCATTTCGTATGAGAATCTGAATCGGATCTTCATAGTGGTGTTATGATACGGTTTTTTATCTTGAATGTGTACATTTTTTATGGTTTAAAAGTGAAGATATTAGTTAATGTAAATGACGTTAAGTACACGGAAGGATAGCGATACTTTAGGTCGAGTTGATAGTACAAGCTGGTCTGTTTAATTTCCTGAAGCAGACACTAACTGATGGAATATCCGACCCAACTGATGTACGAAGACGTGCTTCAATCAACTACAGGAAGACCTAATAGAAAATTCTATCCCATACTATACAATACACCTTTTAACAAACATCATCTCTTGTCAATACGGTGTTAAGATGGGTTCCTCTCAATATGAAACAATGGATTCTTGGAATTCAAATACTACGCCTGCTACGGAATTACGCTTGGCACAATGTTAGGAAATTCAACAATATATTATTTGATATTCATTGAAAAAAATATATTAATATTTATAATGAGTGTGACAAAATCTCGTTATGCGACGTTTAGATCAGTTTTAACACTTATTCTTGTACCGCATAATAATCCATTATAAAATTTGGCGGTCTTAATCGATTGCTTGGTGTGAAACTGATCTAAATGTCACATAACCGAGATAGTGGGTAATGAAAATGATAGCGGTTTTACCCAACACTTTATTAAAAAAAATATTAACTATAACAATTACAATGATAATATATGTATTATAAAATGAATTCAACTCCAAAGTCAGTATTCGAATAGTAAAGAATGTTTTGTTTGTAGTTTTTTAAATACAGTTTTCGTAAAAAAATACCGACTAAGTCAAAATATATACCTACATACAACATGTCTTTAATTGAACTTTAAATATTTTATTACGGTTGAGAATATGAGGTTATTGTTAATGAGTGAGTATGTTAGTATCGTCGAAAAATACTATTCTCTTAATTTTCGTATTTCGCTGACCTGTAATAAATTATTTTAATATTATATGTTTTCATGGTCGTTTTGGCATTTCATGAAAGCCTTTAAAATATTTGAAGTTCAATTAAAGACATGTTGTATGATAATAATCAACAATCAACAAAGAGCTTTTTGGAGAGTTTTTTAGACACAAAAATGTGTTAATTGTGTGTCGGTGATCTTAACTATTACTAGTTACACAGGTTGCCTACATTTAATAATCAGTATTTACCTTACAATATAGCAAATCAGAGTAAGCCTGGAAGATCTATTAGAGTTTTATACATATTATTCCCGAGCTCCCAGTCGTAGTAACCGATCCAATCAATTTAAAAAAAAATTGACGCTGGTACTATATAGTATAATTATCTCTAACGAACATCAAGTACTTAAAATAAAGTAAACGGATATTCGGGGTACGTACTAATACTAGTATTTTTTTTCACAACGAGTCTAATAAACTTTACCTGAATCAAATGCTATCAACGTGTAGGATCTTCTATACAAGGGCCAGGCTTTTGAAAAGTCTCATAGGCAGATCAGCATACTGTTTGTTGTGATGACCATGGCAAAGTGTCGTGAGGGTAATCTTGGCTAGAGTGACAGTTCTGGGGTTACAGTTGTTGTTATCTTCGACAAGGGACGACATTTTTTCCATTTGTCTAACCCGTCGGACATGTATATCTCTCTCTTGCTGCAAATTCCTTATGATTAATTAATACAACTGCCGAGGGCTGTCTGTATACCGGTTGAACATAAAGGACGACCAAAGATGGATAGCTTAAAATTTGTATACATATATTCTTCTTTCGACCGTAGACCATCCAGGTTATCGCATAATCCGCTTATGATACTATATAGCTTAGTGGAAATATAATTCTGGTTGACTTAGTATAATGATTCCGATCAATTGGTCAGTATATTCGGTGTGAGCACTCACAGTGTTATAGGGTAGTCGTAGTAGTGGTGGACATGTTTGTTAACGGCGTAGCGCGTCGTAGCGTGAATATTGCTACGCCATACCATCACTGGGCTCTCAACGGATCATCGCCTTCTACAATCCGCGTCCAATACTATCATTGACTGTAATATTCTCTCGCCTCTTACATTTTCCATATTAAAGTAATTTAAAGAACTATTATATAAGAATTTCTATTTTTAATTTGAATTTTACATAGTTGAAATGATATAAAACATCTTATTAATTAGACTTAGTTGTTCAGAATATAAAAATATTTCTACCTATAACTAACATGAGAACTTAAATAAAATTATTAACGAGGATTAATAAACAATAACAAGAATAGATTCTATTTCAACAAAAATAATAACAAGAATTATGTTTAAAACTAAATAACAGATTAATTGGGTAAAACCAAATCTGAATCGGGTGAATTTATCGGAAAAATTTCATGATAGCAATTTTGGTAGTCATTGGTAAAATGAACTTACGTTTCTTCGAATCATATTTGGTTTTATTGACATTACTTATAATTGGGTTGGTCAGGAAGTAAGTTTCATAATATATTATTAAGATTTAAAAAAAATCATGTACATAATATATACATATATAATAAATAGAAAATTAACATTCGACAAATTAATTGGTAATCCAATAAAAAAATTAATAATCTTAATCTAAGCTGAATCTCTATGACAAATCTTAGTTAAAATTATTTTATCTAATAATAATATGTATCGATTTTACAAGGCCCTTTCATTCTATGATTTCATTCATTTATTACCTTAAAAGAATTACATGTTCCAATTAATATTTAAATATGATTAACAAGACACAGTTTACATTTGATTAAACATTACATTGGAGTGATTTTTTCTATAAATTTATAGCATATTCAAACACAAAATTTCGGCAACACACCGCTGACGAAACAAGTCTTATTATTTATATATTTTTTTTAAATAAAAGTGTATAATATTCTGTGATTGTACCCAATGTCGGAAATGGTGTCGATTTGTGACATCTGACGACAATTCGCACATTCGATTGCTGCAACATTCTGTATTCTGTAATTCTCTCATCCAGACAATACACATTACTATCAATATGAATAAAAAAAGCAGTAATACTATTTTTTGACATAAGGATTAAAAAAAAATAAGAATTATGCTTATATCTAATGAGAAGACACACAAACAAATACTGAATTAGATTGAAATAATCCTGAACAAATGAATATCATCTATATATTAATTACCAATCAGAAGCACTTGAATCTCATTAAAATAAATTATATAGTCTTGTAAAGCCCATTTCAGATGATGAATCTTATATACACCACAAATGAAGAGATGCAGGTTTGAGTCCTACAATATGTGTTTGGTGTATTCAGATAGTTTACAGTATCTGAATTTATACTAAATAGTCGTATTCTATTGATTGATATATATAAAATATTGTTGATATTTTTTATTCTTTGCCTTAAATATATTGTAAATATTCTTCTTTTTTAAATGGGCATTTTTTTAATTTTTTTAATATTTTATTGGAAGCTTAAAGCATAGACATCTATGAAGAAGTAGTGGAGCTGTGACTTCATACATGTGTTTTACTGCAAGGTCGGTGCAAATCAATATTATGTACTTACAAATCCACTCACCCAATTATCTAACGACAAAAGGGTGGATTTTGCAAACTAAAATTATAAAATATACTGTGATAATTAGAAAAATACCAGTAGTTTTAAATAATAATTAATTAAATATCAAGAAAGTACAAGTAATAAAAATGTTTCACATAAAAAGCTATATCATGAAGATGTCTATTCTTAAAAAAAAACATAATCAATTTTGATTGATTAATTCAGCTTCTTTTAATATATTCACATTTCTGTGCCAAGATCTTCTATTAAGTGAAGTTATATATCAATACAAACAATCGACAAGAAGAGCTCTCTCATCACAAAATATGCAAAAAAAATGTTACTATTTAATATGTTTTTATTAAATCAGGGGGTGAGATTCAAAATCAGTCATGTCCGAAATTCCGAATTTTTTAGGAAATCAAGTATTTATTTTTAGGTGAACTTTACATTTGAACAATCAGTAAGCAATATTTTTAAAAAAATATATAATTTTACTGAAACTCCATAAAACTTCAATTAAATCTAAAAAAATAATTATATTTTATATGCAGCTTAAAAATTGTATGTGTTTAATAAATTTTAGTGACTCAATGGGACTGATTTTATCATATCTGTATTGAAAAATTCTTTATTAAAAATCATTTTATAACATTAAGAATATCTGTGAATGAATGTAGGAATGATTTAAGAATAATTTAATAGAATTATATTTACTATATTAACGCCTTTTACGGCAATGACAATTTAAAAAAAAATACTAATATATATACTCAATAAAATCTCAAACAGGATTGATATTTTATAAACTACTGGAAGATTTATTTATTTATTAGCTCAATGGGACTGAATATTCGTGAATGAATGAATGATGTGCATTTTTTTTAAATAAATATCAGAAATAATCAAGTGGTTATGATTTACGCCTTTGAATACCTGCATGGTGTTATTACTTTCATCGAACGATGCAGTAAAAGCGATTTAATGTGTAAAAAATATTAAAAAAGTGGCACCACCATAACACACGGGGGGCGGGGGTTTGTATGCAAATGAGTTAGAGTTTCTTTGTACGCTAAAATCGATGGAGTTAATTGGAAAACATTCCCATTTGTTGCGATAAGCTGTTACTACGTTCTTCAAAATGACCCTTCTTATGATTCGTTTTTACGCCATTATTTACCACCATGAAATACACCACCCACAAAACCACCCCCTTCTTATGGGGTGCTCGTATCGCCGATGAATTATCGCTCTTCACTTTGCCACTTCGTTTTTCCCAAATAATAAGGTGAAAGGTTTCCATATGATGAAGTGGAAATACAACTACTCTCGCTCCATTGCCCCGTTTTCAATAAAGCTAGAAAAAAATCATAGATTATTCCTACCGGAAATAATTATTTTCAGTTTTAGATTCTCATTGGAAACTAATACTCAAATACTCACTCCATCGGCAATGAAAAAAATGCCTTTACTATAAATTTCTTTAAGATTTTAATTCATTGAACTATAGATACGATTGATACACATATTGATCTTTTAACAAATAATTTATATTATCTTAGGGAAATGTTAGAAAGAAACATATTTTTTTCTAATAAATGCTTAATATAGAATGAATAATGATCCAAAAAAAATCAAGATATTATTAGTTAGATCAATTCTATATAAGCATATTGAAAATGTTTTTAAATTTTTTATCAGTTTTTCATACATATATATATTCATTATATATATATATATATATATATATATATATATATATATATATATATATATATATATATATATATATATATATATATATATATATATATATATATATATATATATATATATATATATATATATATATATATATAAATATTATAGTTATTTTTTTATATGCATGAATTTTTTGAAAAAATGCTAAAAAGAATTATTATTTATTTTAAACAAACATGCTATATGTAATTTAAATGTAATTAAAAATAACTAATAATAATTTTTTTTTTTATAAATAAATATTATATTATTATTCATATGATACTGCAGTACCTCTAGAGCATTACGGGAAATTCCAAGTTGCCTCATATTTTTTTGATAATTTAATTGTTATAAAAATTAGTTTGTAATAGTTCAATTTAAATTAATAACTAGTAATATTGTCATTTTTGAATTATATCAAGCAGATCTTATTGACCTTTTTAAGTGTAAATTATTAAACGTGAATTAAATAATTATTCACCTCAGAAACATTTAAATCAATTATAATAAAATGACAGTATATTTTTCGAGACAAGTCTTTATATATACGAATATTTTTGTATTATTATTTTATTCATCGTATCAATAATATATCTCATTAAAGATTCAAGAATCTCGTGGCAAGGTTTTATTTTGCAGCCGATAGGTGGGCGGAGCCGCGAGTATAGGGGTGGGTGTAGGGGGTGGTTATAAGGGGTGTTAGTCCAGGTCTTGATTGATCGGTATAGATTAGGAGCAGGGTTGATTTTACTTTGGCGTGCTATAGAACACTCCTTGTCCTGCACTTCTGGGGCTGGAACAATACAATTATTATATTCACTTCGATTATTATCCATAAAAACAACCCCCAGTGACACAACTAATCCAACAAGGGATCCCAATATAAATGATAACGTGTTTTTCGAATGAATTTTTAATCGCTCAAAATTCAACTCGGGTTTAAATAATGTGAATTAATCTTTATTTGTAAAATATTATTATTAGTTTAATATATTACACCCCTGTTGAAGAATATGGAGGCTCTGAAGGCATTGTTCCATAAATCACCAAGTAGCAATCGCCTTCTAGTCGATATTGGCGAATTTCCATACCAAATTGGAGGCATTTTACCATCGAAATGACACTATTGCATGATCGAAACGAAGAAAAGTCTTTTACTAACTAACAATACACAAATCGATGCCACACAAAACTTGTAATGGAAATATCCCAGTCTATTGTATTCGTGATGAATATTATTAGTTCATTAAAAAGTAATGGTTTCCATATTATTTTCATGTGTATATTTATACAATTTCGATGTCTACGTAGAGATGTGCCACATTCAAACGAATATTATAGTATTCTATATTAATTTCTTAATAATACACAACGTCATTTAGATTAACTGAGCGTCATTTCACTTTATGGTCAATATTTTTTCGACTTTGGCACATCCAATTTAATTAATATTGTATTAAACATATTTAAAAACGCGATTAATATTTCCTTATTTAAAAATCTCTATGAAGAAAATTTATAAAGTGATTATATAAAGAAAAGAGATAATACAATATTCGTTTACCTTTGGCACATCACTGTGTTTACGAAAAATTTCATTCCCAAAAACAATATATTCAAATGTGATTTTTCTCATAATTTTCCAGACTCTTAACTGCAATCTGCTTAGATGAAAAAAATGCATAATTAAAATAATGAGGGAAACTTGAAATAAATGAGAATATTTTAGGGGTGTGGTCGAGTATTGCAAGAATAATATCAATAAAATATTCAAATTTAAATTAACTATAACTTTATTTATTATAAATTAACAAATTTTTTGTTTAATAAAAAATATTCACCACCATCGGTTTGGGCCATCATTTTGGAATCAGATGTTTCTTTGAAGTAATCAGTAGTAACATTACTGTCTGTTAAATACGAGATTAATATTTTTAATTGTTATTTAATAATAAAAAAATAATATTTGTTTCGCTTATATTTGCGGTAACATACCACCCCCTAAAATATTCTCAGTTAGTTCAAGTCCACCCTGTATATTTTATTTTTTTTCCAAATAATATTCGTTAATCAAGAGTGCAGTAGTCTTGTTGTTTTTATATATAATTTTAATATTTATAGATGACAGGGCATATCAACACCTGTATGTAGTACACGGGGGTTGTATTACCCCTGATCTGGTCAGCATACCCACCCTGTTTGACTGTAAGGGTAAGGGTGTATTGTTTTAATGAGGTCGATCTATCACTGGTACAGATGTGCCAAGCTTGCCGATAAGCCTCTTCTGATAAATGAAATATTACCATCATAACATTATTAATCATGCCGATATTCATTTTCAAATATGTGATAATATTCAGGGTGGCAATGCATAAGGGCGAACTTGTAAGAGGGACTCGATAACCTAATTTAATATGCTTTACACTAAACTTCTACCCCCGAAGATACAATCTTCACTCATTAGAGATCGCTAACTAGAATTATGTCTCACGTGAATACAAAATAACAGCAAACCATATCGATGAAAGTGGCTTTATGCGAGCTATTAAACAGCGGGGAGGCTTACAAGTCCCATAAATACTGAAAGTTATACGATAAAAATGTCCATTCTTCATATGTTAAACTTAAAATACTCGTTGCCAAACTTGCACCAATTGGGCTTTTTTAAATTGAGTTTATTTTTCTCTGAATATATGTCCTAATAAATAAAAACAATCAAGAATATTAGATATTTATCAGACCTATTATAGTTCAAGTGGGTGTGATGAAATGCTTCGACGTATTTTTTATTATTTGATTATTGTATTATCTTATTTTAACTCTGTGATATTCACATCTCTGATATCTACAGTTATACACCAATTATTATATTTATGGGACAAACTATAAAGTTGAATGCAAATTTCAAAAATACTAATTTTAATATATTGTTTTGTTAATATTCGAAAATTAAAATACATTTTATCATATAATAAAAATACAAGCCGCACAGTGCTCTACAATTATCTACAATTAAAAACACATTTTTTCACCATCTTGGCCGAGCTATAAACATGTATAATCAATGAATTTTATTAAGGAACAACAAAAAATATTAAAATAAAAAATTATTGTTTTCGAGAGGGGTTTTTTTAATTCACAGGTCACCGACTTAATAATCAGTATTTACCTTACAATACAGGAAATCAGATTAAACCTGGATCAAGACGATCGATCGGAATTTTATTAATACTATTCCCGATCTTCCAGTCGTAATAACCAATCAAATCAATTTAAAAATTCTTGACTTGAGTGGGATTTGAACCCATGACCACAGTATTTGTAGCCACGCTTCTTATCCCCTGAGCTATTACGCTGGTAATATTAGTATTATAATTATTGGACTTTGAATATATTAATTGATTTATTATTTTAGTTACATAATATCACTAATAATTGCATGGAATCTCTTGGATCTTTAATATTCAAAAGGATTTTGTTAATATTAGTCCAAATTGCTAATTGATTTTTTGATAACAATATTCATTTTCATTATGTATTAATATGAATTTTCTCTGTTGTTTTTTTTGTACAAGCGTTGAGTATTAAATAAATCACTATAATATATATATATATATATATATATATATATATATGTTATATATATATATATAATAGTCCAAGAATTATGATATAAATAATATAATTTATTCTTTCTAATCGTCATTATTCATTCCCTCCCCATTGACCTCTATAATAATAATTTATTTAGCATTATGCATATTTTCAACGTTGGCCCCCATTCACCTGATAAGGGTTGCACCTTAAAGGAACCTGTGATCGATATCCTAGTAGTATTATGAAAGGGTGACCTAATCGATTCCTTCGCCCACCTAATTTTAGATCTTTATCACCGTACATTTTTTATATAATAATAATATTTGCCGAAAAAAATCTATTTAGTTGAATATCGGTATAAATTAAATCACATGTTTTTAATGAATCCAATCACTTATAAATCATTCAGCGTGTAATATTTGGTTTTGTATAAATAAATTGTGAAACAAGTAAGTTAGTTATGGTGCAATAAAAACAACGCCAAAACACGCTACAGGTGAAAAAGTCGACTCGTAAAAATTGTCGTTAATGTACCGCTGTAAAATCGGGGATATTTATTTATTTTATTAGCCATACACCCCATGAAGCGCTCGTAAGGGTGGAAATGTATTTTTACACCACCTGAAGGTATCGACGCGTAATTCACACCAACTTTCAGGGGGTGAAAGCTGACCGTTCATTTTTCACTAGGATTTCAAACCCTAAAAGTTGTTTTGACATTCAATCATATTTTCAACCATATGCTCTTAGTTTTTAATACCTCAAATATAAACCAACCTATAAAAATCATGTTTTACATATTGATATAAGTTTTTTTATAATACCTGTTACCACAATCTTTAATCTATATCCATGAATTATTCTCATTATAAAAAATACAATTAAATAATAAATTCTATTAATTTTTATATACATTTTTACAACATGTATATTAACATCTTAATACCTAATGTACATTTATAAAATATTTAAACAGGGTGGACTTGAACTAACTGAGCATATTTAAGGGGGTGGTAGGTTATAGGTAGGTTGAAATTTTTTTAAATAAAAATCTTCATGGAGTCGAGCTTGGGCCGCTATCTTAGAATCAGCTGTTTCTGTCAAATACGCAGTATGGATGTCGTGTTACCGTGCTTCTGTTGAATACGTCATGAATTCAAAACCATATTTTTTATGATCAGCATTATGTATAAATTGTATAAAACATAATATGTATCTTTACATCTTAATATATAATTAATTTATACACGGTCGACTTAAACTAACTGAGAATATTAAAAATAAAAATCTTTCGTGGTTTTGGAATCAAGCTTGGGCCGCCATCTTTAAATCAGTTGTATCTATCAAATACTTGTATGGATGTCACTTCAAATACGTTATGATGTTTAACAAAAAGTATTTTAAAATATTCTCAATTACTTCATGTCCACACTAGAAATAATAAATGTATACCAAAGAGTAATTTCGCACATAAAAATGTGTGTAAAAATATGAAGTTATATTACTTTTACACCGAAACATACACGAAAACCTAATCAACGATCTTGTTTTACAATTTTACAACCGTCAATACACACAATTTAACATTATTGACATGTTTGTGTATAAATATATAAAAATCTCTTAAACCGAATGGTATTTTATAGTGTGTTATCAAAGTAGTCATCAATCAGCAGGAGGCTATAAAAATGCCGACCACATATACTCTGTAATTGATTCAGTCCTGGATATCAATTAATTGGGTTCCCAGTTAGTGTCGATGTTCCCCTGGGATTAGGGCCTTTATTGTATCGGTTTAGTACTACGCCGAAGATCCCCATAACAACATCTTTTATATGGCTTGCTCTATAAGCCTGAACCATTAAATGAGTAACAATAATACAAAAATATATATATATAAAATGGCAAAATTCAATCGATCGTTTTGTATGTCATTATGTAAGGGTGCGTGTAAGCCTCCTGTAATTACAGATGGTAGTCCTTTCATTAAAGAGGGTTGCTTTCCTACTGATGGTCAATCGTTACCAAATGTACTGATGACTATTCGGATAATACTCGAGATGAAACCATCAAAGATATCCCCTTGAATTGTTGATATTTATGTCTCGCTTTGTTTAATGGATGCACTGTTGTCGTATTGGATTGCCTCGGCTTGTAAGCACTTTAGGGCTTAATAGTGGTACAAAACAACAAATACAGGTAGTGTTGTAGAAGAGTATTGTCTATGGGAGTTGCAACAAGGATTGCGATATCGTGGGCCTCTAATGAGATGGCCTCAGGCTTCTGAGCAATCGGACCACCAGGTGAATTCAACACATACCATCGGAAATGTCTACTACCATTTGTACTCAACCATTTTTTTAATTATTTATTTTGTTAAAAAAAATTACTCAATAAATAGCTCTATGACCTACGAGACGTACGATAGTTATTAAAAAATATGTTGATATATCATTCAACTGTTTCAAAATTATTAATTGGGTTACCATCATATTATTATATAACTAGGGTAATTTCAATTGAAATTTTCAATTTGTTAATGTATTTTATGTTCTGTTTGGTTTTATAATAGGACATAATAGGCATGATTTAATTTTCAAAGTAAATTATAAATAAAATAATTTAATACGGTTTTCATATGATGACACCCATAACAATATGTAAAAAGCAAGTCCCCCAATAAATGTTGGTTTTTGAGAATTGTCATTTATTATACCATATTAGAATTATTAAATATTATTTTGAAATATATTTAATATTATTATCATTAAATTACCCGTTTCGAGATTTAAGATATGTATTGATTATAGTAAAATAATTATATAAAGTATTATTCTTCCATCTGGTAACACTGATGGTTGAGGGATCCGTACAGATATACAACATACACACACGTTCAACAATTATATATATAATAATAAACTGTGTGCTAAAAATCTCATTAACGTTATACACATTTTTTTTAAAATCACAAAGAAAGCAGTGTATGCACATATAAAAATAATAACTAAGATAAAAATAAAGACAAATGGTTATATATGTATAATGATTTTACCATATTTGTGTTTCACAATATTTTTGTTTTATTCATATAGTATTAAGTATTTGTTTATATTTTATTTTATTATTTACCATACATATTTTAAGTGGGTTTTTTTGTATTTTTTCCATAAATTATGTTATGATTTAAATATTAATTATTTTAATTACTAATTCATTCTGTACTCCGTATTAAAATTAACAAGTGACTTTGTCTATAAACTAAATATTGTAACGTCTAATCATAATGTATCTCAGAACATTATATGTAAATGATATTTAATACAGAAATTGTAAAATAAACATTATATTTATTAAAAACAAAAAATCCAAAATCTTATAATAATATGCATTTGAAGTACCAACTATTACATATAAATTATTTAATGAACATTAAAAAGCAAAAGTAAAAACGAAATAAAATAAACTATAAGTTATATGTTGCGTTTAACATTAACTTTGAATATTGCATAAAGTAACTCCATAAAAATAAATCTATGAATTGATCATCAATAATTATTTTTAAATCTATGATTTTTTGGTTGTTTTTATATTTGGATTATTGTATAATATAATTGTGAGTTACAAATGGTTATAATATATGTATATCAATAATTAGTATACTGCGCTACGCCAGCGCTACGAAGTTCTACGACGAATGTTTTGAACGATAATATTTATGAGGCGTAAGATATATTCGTAGTATTTCAATGATAGTAAAGGAGATATATTACAACCAAATAACTATTGATCAGTAATGATCTATGAGTGTCTGAAATTTAATATTTTTTGTTTGGTTGGCGATCCCTGATGATAGAGCCAGGTGAGTAAAAAATCATCTTGCACGAAGTGGCGAGGGTGGAAGAGCAGAAGAACCTGGCGAGGGTGGAAGAAGAGCAGCACAACCTGGAACCTGGTGATCTTGCAAATTAAAACAGCCTCGGGCCACTTTACTAATATTTTTTCTCATTACCCGCTATGTTTCCAGACCCGCATAGATAACATCCCCTTTGAATATTTTATGCTTTATATCCGACCAAACACACACACACGACCATCTTTCTGAGGTATCATTAAGGTATGACTTAAGATACTCGCACAAATAATAGGAATATTTGGATTATAAAACAGTTTACTGTGTTTGAATTTTAAAGTTGTCAATCATTTACTCACAATTCTACAAGTGGGTTTTTGTATTTTTCCCATAAATTATGTTATGAGTTATTAATTATTTTAAATATCAATGATTATACTCCGTATTAAAATAAGTAAAAGACTAAGTCTATAAACATCATAATGTATCAAAACATTGTACGCAAATTATATTTAATAAAGAAATTGTATAATAATAATTTACTCACAATTAAGGCACTATTCTGAGAATACTACCAATTTTCATAGAACAATTATTAAAAATATACAAAAACCGGAATTACATTTATTTTTAACGAAATTATTTTACATGTATAAATACTCGTATGTATTGTATTTTCTCTTGTGAATGAATAAGAGTTTTTTTTATTTCTTTTAATTTATTTATTTATTTGCATATAAACGCTCATAAGAGATTTTTTTACAGACAATACAAAAATAGTAATAATAAAAAAGGTTTGAAACAAAAATGAATTATTTAATTCTAATTATTAAATGCTCTATTATTGTATACTTAACATTTTTGTTACATGATTACGAGAAAAATATTCTGTCTTTTATATAAAAAAGTATTTATTGTCTATTTATGTAATATTTAACGATGATATCCAAGTTTTTTTATCCAAATTAATACATATGTACATATATATATATATATATATATATATATATATATATATATATATATATATATATATATACTGCCTATATATATATATATATTTCATTTTATTTACAAATTTCTTATAACTATACCTTAAAAAACTGATACCTTTGGCTTATTAAAAATATATATATCATCAAATAGTAAAGCACGAATTAGTTCATCCAGAAATAATGTTTTTAAATATTGTTTTTTTTTCAAAGTCAAATGTACATAAAGAACATACTAAATCATAGAGTATCATTAGAATTTGTTTATATATTGATTTTATTTCAAGGTGGCAACAGTGATGAGAGGGGTGGTTCGTGTTTTTTGGGCTCGTCTATATCCCATACACTGATAATATTCGGTTCAGGGGATGAAATGTAATAATAACAATAGTAATGATAAAATAAGGGAAGTTTGTTCTTTTGTGCCTGCTTTGACAGTCGAATAAATCTTTGGACCGATAACGGTTGCGGTGGGAATGACAGATGCCACCCTCATACCACCCAAAAATATTCAGATTATTCCCGTGACTAATGATTCCATTTTTGTTCTTTTCAATACTCGCAAAGATGTCGATTATTTTTCTACACAGGCAAAGAATACCCTCAACTCCGAGCGATCAATCTCAACGGTTGGTTCATTCAAAATCAACCTTGTTTATGTTTAATCAAGGCTTCGTTTGCACCTTGTAAAAACGTTGTTTGGGAATGAAACTACCCTGTTGATATTATTATATTGGACACGCGAGTCGGGGGTGGTTTTTGTATTCTTATTACTTCTGACCCGATACTTGGAATGCGAGGAATTCACTTGGAGACCCCTGTCTTTTCACTACTGGACACAAATAACCCAAATTGTTGTATGTCTAGAAGAGGGTTGAATTAATAACATATAAAATACATCGATAACGCTTGTAAACATGGTATTTGGAAATTGTCGATACATTTTTTTTAAATTTCAATAAAATTACTGACTTCTCATCAAACTCAATAATACAAAAGGTAAATAAAATAAATTATAGGTAGGTTGGAAATTTAAATAAATAAATATATATAGTAGAAGCGGATTCCCAGACCACACAATGAGTCCTTCAGATCTAGCATTTTTTTAAATACAATTACTAGCCAATTTATATTTAATAATAATAAATTATTGATCATGTTAATTACATGATGATAATAATAATCATTCAATCCTCACAAATTTTATACATATATCAAATATTTATTGTAGGTCTGTTTTTATCACAAATGAGCTTTTATGTTTCTCCACCATATTAAATAATTATTGTAATATAATTTAAATACAAGTGTCAAACTAATAATTTTCATATTAAAATTACTAAGAAGACTATCAATTTACTAAAAAAATATTGTATAGCAACAAATTTATTAATAATATTATATATAAAACTGCACATTGTTCACTGGAATAATTAACTAAAATTTTATTAAAAATTTGCTTATTAATAGTCTTTTGGGTGATTTTATGTATTATTGTAAGGGTTAATTTGTCGTAGGAAAACCTAATATATTTTCAAAGCTAACCTCACATGAATTTGATGGATAACAATATGAAAAGATATCCTGATATTTGCGTATAAAAGATGTCCTTTTGACAAATCATCTGCTCCACCGAGGAACACTTCGAGTGGTATCAAAATATACAAAAAAAAATTGTACAAGTGGATTCAGAATCGACGGAGCGCAGTGACTTAATGAGATGGTCTGCCTACGAATAAATATATATTTTATACATTATAAGAGGAGCACCGGTTGCTTTCCAATCAGACGAGCTCGAAGGGGTGGTCAACAACCCTCCCGACGCCCACCACCCCCTTTTGATACCGACCACTTGTGACATAACCTCGCGACACGATATCCCCTTGTTATTTGTACATTTCTTCACCAAACCATCCGCAAAAGACTACGCAATCCACTCCAAATCACCCTATAAATATACACGTACATTCCTACATTTATTCACTATACAATATTTATTTTATATTGAATTTCAGACATAACATAGCTGAAGAAAGTATGCTTTTATGCCAATACAAAGTATTACAATTTTAAGGTAACATAATATTTATTTATTAAATTGAAACAAGTACTTATATAAGCACCTCCTTATTGAAATTAATATATACAGATAAAAAGGGAACAGGTAATTTTTTTAAGGTACTAAATGCATCAAACCTCCATGGTCAAAGGTCCTTGTAAAATGTATGTTAAAGTTAACCTTTCTTTTAGATAAAATAATTTAAATTTCGATTTGTCACATATTTGGCTTAGGTTAAGATTATTTAAATTTTGATTGGGTAACCCATGAATTAGTCAAATGTTAATTTTATATTTATTTTTATTATGTATGTACATGATTTTTAAAACTCTAAATTATAACCTTAATAATATATTATGAAACTAACCTCCTGACTTGCCAGATTATAAGTAATGTCGATTAAACCAAATATGATTCGAGGAAACGTAAGTTGATTATACTTAAAAATTGATCATTAGAAAATTTAAATCATTTGAAATAATTCATTCAATTCATATTTGGTTTTACCCAATAAATCTGTTATTTATTTTTAAGCATAATACTTTGTCATTATTTTTTTTTATGTGGAGTCTATTGTTGTTATTGTAAATATGTTTTCATTTTTGTATATATAAATATATATACATATATATATATATATATATAATATATATAAATCTAAAGCCAATTTTATATTTAATATCATAGTAAATTTAATAGGAGTTTCATAGATAATAATTTTTGATGTTCGGAGTCTGAAGAGTTTATGATTTATAAAAAAGGAGCAACGATGTCGTCGAGGTTGCTCTTTGCACACTAGAGATTGACAAATTGGTGGATTATCTAACGACGTGTATAGAAATTTGCATCGGGGGGTTGCAACTCGATGAGTGCTCCTCTAAGAAGGGGTAGTTGTATCCCTTCGCATTGCCGATGGGGAGGCTATGGGGTGCATCCACCACCCCCACCATACAGTACTCCTTCACTCGCAAATTAATTACACGGAATGGAAAATAATGATACGTATTTATGCGACATGGTGAAACATTCGCCAACAAGGGGATGTATTTTCCACCCCACATTACTATTGATCAAATTTTAAAAATTGGGAAATATTATTTTCAATATTGATATTTACCCCCATATCAATAAGAAACGGTAAATAGATCATAACTACTCAAACAATACGTAATAATATAGTAGATCTAGTTTCCCAGGCCACTCATTAAATCCTTCTGATCTACATTAAATTACTATTAAAATATGTTTACTAGCCAGCTTTTCCTTACAAATAATCAATTAATCCTCACAAAGCCTATAAATATATTTTTTAAATATTTATTTAGATACATGGGATCATTTTTATATGTTTATTGATTTATTTTGAATTGCCGTAGTTTATTATTACTAGCCTTTATAAATATTGCTGCCACTAAAAGATCGTCTTAACTTTGAAATTTAAAAAAAAAATTATTCTTAAAAATTAAGGACACAATTTTTGTTTTATTATATTTTTGTGACTCTCAATATACCTTTTTAAATATTTATAATTGTAAATCCTGCTCTTATTAAAAATACCCATAGCTTAAAATATAAATATATAATTAGGTAAATTTCAATTCAACTTCCATTTAAACGTATAATATTTTAAAAAAGTAGCGTAATTATTTTAGCCAATGAAAAAAACTGGTATTATTAAATTATTGACAGTGTTGACTTCTGCATGGAATTCCATTATTTAAAGATTTTTTCTTTCAAGTAATTTCCACAGTATTTCTGGTACAGTACTGGTTATATTTATAAAAAAAATGTTTTCATTGGTTAAATAATTAAATACTTACTGCAAAAAAATGTGTTAAAACTAATTTACGATTGCCAATATTAAAATGAATGAATCCGCTTGTTTATTATATTTAATAAAATAACCAAACATGATCGATTAAAGATTAATTTACTACTAAAGCCTTGGTTCAATAACTCTCAGTGATCTGAATAATGGCGTTTCGATTTTTTAATTCAATATAAACCACATTTTGGTTAGAATGTTACGTATTTTGGTTACAAATATCGTTGTTTTCCATAAGCGTGATTTATGGTTTATTCCTCTCAACGATCGGGTGAGTGAGTTGGATGGGTTTTTGATATGTCGCCCTAACATCATACGATATATCATAAAAGAAATATTCACATTTGATACGTTGTGCTTCAAATAACACTACATTTAATTCTGAAAAATAATTCACAATGTGAGGAAGAGATTCGATGACTAAATATACTAACTTGTTTATTAAAAATACCTTTAAATCGAAAATGAAAGTGTATGTATATTAGGTTGTAAGAGAATGTTGCACCCTTTCAGTATTCCTAGATCCGTCCACAAGTAATATTTATGACATCTGTTAGGGGATTCTAAGAATATATATTACCTAATATATACAAATAATATGAATAAATCGATGGCCTATGAAATATTAACAACACAAAAAATATTTCATAACTAAATGGCAATAATTCACTATGAAATAATGAAATCATCCCTTAAAATATATATGTTTATAATTACGTATATAAATTATTATAAATAATTGTTTTTACTAGATTTGAATTGTTCTATGTATATATATATATATATATATATATATATATATATATATATATATATATATATATATATATATATATATATATATATATATATATATATATATATATATATATATATTTAATATTTATATACAATTTCTTTATTTAGTTTGAATTTTACATTGTTTGATAATTCAACACATCTTTGGAATTATAAATTAAATTTTTGTTTGACATAATAGTCAATGTTGATTTATAAAATATACATAAATACCGTAGAAATGTTTAATATTGGTTGTGACAAAGTAGGCATTTATTAATATGTTAAATTTCATAATTATGAAGGAAATTCCCATAGTATTAATTGTAATTATACCATGTATATAATTAATTTTGGTTTAAATAAGTTTAAATTTTTTCATGAAAATAAATCAATAAAATTAAACGTGTCTTAATATGACATTTTCATTTGGAATAAATGTTGCAAAGATTGCATTCAGTATGCTTACTTTAAATCGATTCAGATTTTCTATTAAATTAAATATTAATAAAATAAAGGTTTCCTATCAAAAATAGAGTTTTTTTTTAATTTCTAAATTTTATTTTATTGTTATTACTATAATTATTTATTATGTATCAATCTATGTATTAAGTTTTTAGTCATCAATTATGTCACCAGGGGTTTTTTAAATATACCTTTATATTAAATCAATTATTTTAATAAATTTTGTTTTAAATAAGTGAAACTTTAAATTACCATTAAAATTTTGAGGGACATTTCATAAAAAATCTGTAACATATCTTTTTTCAAAAAAACATTTGATTTTGACTGTCTCCAAAGTCATTAATGATTTTCCTTTATTTGTGTTTCACAATATTATTATTCATTATATTTTATATATATATTTTATATGATGTATATACATAAATTATATGATGATTTAATAATGATATTTATTACCAATTAATTATAGTCTGTATTAAAAGAAGTAAGAGACTTGGTCTTTAGGCTTAATATTGTAACATCTAATAATATCGTATAATATATATATATATATATATATATATATATATATATATATATATATATATATATATATATATATATATATATATATATATATATATATATATATATATATATATATATATATATATTTATATATATATATATATATATATATATATTTGTATATATATATATATATATATATATATATGTATATATATGTATAGAATATTGGAAAGGAAATCATCGAAATTGAATTGGACATCTTTTACAATAGAAAAGCCATTTGATTCACCCCCGTTTTAAGTCGAGTTTTTGATATATTTGTGATTGACGGGCTGTTTCTTGTTCTTTTCCACCCTCTCCTCGAACAAATCAAGTTGTCGTTTGTGGCAACCCACCCTATGGCCAAATATTAGCCACGTTTGCATTCAGGCCTTTGTAAAATACATACATTTATATTCGGATATGTGACTTTTGATATATTGTTCGGCGGTAATCCTTTTGTGAGTAAATCATACGCGACGCCGACGAATATAAAGCGTCAAGGAAAAGGGATGTGCCGGGAATAACTACTACAATACCTACAATGTATCGATTTCATTTAAAATAATAAATAACCTTGTGTAATAGTATTATTGGCAGACCAATTGGGCACATGTGATGGGGTTTTGGTACAAGGACATAAAACTGGACCTGCATCCCCATCATCTGAGGGTTTTTTTATTGGACTTGTGATACACGCAAACCTACCCAACAATTTACTAATATAACCACTATTTCAATATTTAAAAAAAATAATCATTAAAACATTGGCTTCATACTGGACCGATTATTTCAACTAAATACAATTTGCAAAAATTTACACATTATTATATCGAATCTGTTTTTTACAAAACTATTGCATCCTTTAGTAGGAATAAATCGCCAAATAAGATTTTCCAGACTATCTATTAATTGTTTCTCATAGTTCAGTCATGATAAAAGGTTCACCTCGGAATTTAAAGATAACAAATTATTAACTCGTCTTTCAAAATACGGAACCTAATAAATAAAAAAGGTTCTTAACCCCTTCAGACCTGAATTATTATTAATAAGGAATCTATAAGTTTTTAAATATTATGTGCACAATTCTGCAAAGGGGTTCAGAGGGGATTAAATTTAATCTAGTACTAATTATATAATCAATGAAATTGTGAGAGTTATAAATATTAATTTTGTCTTATTTTAACTAAAAAAAACCTCGGAATTTCGAAATAACAGATAATAAATATAAACTGTAAATTTTATTGAAAAATTATCTCATAAAATCAAGTGTGAGCGTCGTATAATTTTTTTATAATAGATTTTAAGCTAATTAGAGCTATAGAAACAAATATTATCTTGAAAAATTGTTTTTTTTTGTGACCTTTGACTGTGAATAACTTACGACACCCACATGATTTTATGAGA
The DNA here is from genome assembly GCA_022606485.1 of Agraylea sexmaculata. Lineage (NCBI taxonomy): Eukaryota > Metazoa > Arthropoda > Insecta > Trichoptera > Hydroptilidae > Agraylea > Agraylea sexmaculata. The sequence goes on from JAGTTH010004711.1 coordinate 32,793, forward strand.
TTTTTTTATCAACTTTACAAATACCAAAATAAATATGTATACGATTTTATAACTTGTCATGTCTTAATTCCTAGACCACTCGAGATTGTAGAGCAAATATCAAACTGACCAATAACTTATAGTAGTATTACAAAAAATATTATTTTTCATTTCAAAAATGATGGTTACCTGTTAGCAGCAAGATCATTAACATGGTCGGATGAGGATCCTTTGCTGTCCCTAAACTAGCACACACCGTTTGATTTCATTGTGTAAGGGTGGTTTCTTTAGAAGGAGGGGGTTGCTTTAAGGGATGATGATGGTGGTCAGACAGCAGCCTTCGTGATGAGGAAATATACGGAAGGCGTCGTCAATTTTTATTATCCAATATAATGCCCTCAACACCACAACTACCCCAAGTCATTGGAAAATGTCCTATCTAAACACAACCCCTAATACAAAAACACATAAAACCTTCCACTGATGACTTGTCCTGCCGTTTAACGACCGCGAGTTATGATTTAACGATCCGATCTCCTCATATATGTTGTTGATCTTCTTAAAATATCTTTTTATAGTGATTAATATTGTTTCCCGAAAAATTAATTGAGATAAAAATATATACATTATATTTAATATCGTTGAAGACTTTCTATGTTCACATTAAGCAATACAGACAATTAGTTGTAATATTTGATTATTAAAATATTTTAATCATCCCCCATTTTGATATAATAAAATGATCCTTAAGAAGGTCTACATACTAAAAAGAAATGGATTTGTTTTAAACGCCTCAAATAAAGTTTAAAAATCATAGAAAGTAGACACAGAGACAAGTTAAGAGATATGTGCAGAATAAATTTTGAATTGAATAAGATGAATTGTTCAATATTTGTAAAATTTTTCGTTATATCAATGGTTAAGATCACAACGAGAGTATACCTTAATTTGAATTTTTGATTTATTATTGTCAATAAAAAGGACTCTTTAAAAACTATAGGGTTAAATTATGTAATAAATTAATCCTCTAATGCAAAATAATAATCATGGAAAAAATAGACCGTATTTTATGTATATATTTAATGAATTAGGACATTCAATCAAGATAAAGCGACTCTCAAACAAAGTATCTCTTTGCAGAAATCAATTGGCGTTGTTCGGCAGATCGTTGAATTTAACGCCCGGTTAGGCGATTTCTCGGGCAATTGGTTTTGGCTATTTTTTTCCCTTCTTGTTGTTCTTATACCTTTAAGAGGAACCCCAAGAAGTACTTATTGGTGGGGTTGAATGTATCAATATACACAGAAAGAAGCGTCATCCCTCCGAAGACATAACCTCCCCTATCGTCACTTATTAAGAAAAATACACCGACACATCCCCTTGTTCCGGGCTAAAGGTATTTTGGTAAGGATATTGAATCTGTCTAATATCCATTCTCTTTCTTTTCCACATTGTATACACGTGGTCCAATTACATATTTAATGCCAATAGACTACATGGACATGTGTGCTTTATAGACTAACCATATTACTACTACAATACTCTAATAAAACAATAAAAGCTTTAATCACTCTAATTATTATACACATAATTAAATTATAAAAAATATACAGTATGCTACATTGTACAGAAATAAAGAAAGTAATTTATACTTGTGTATTTCCCAAGATAGAGAATTAATTTGTCAACAATTCAGTTGCTGAAATACAAAATGAGCACTTACAGAAAGGAGGCATTTACCATACCATTTTTACCATAATTTATAATATTTAAATATATTTAAAAAAAAATACACAATCAACCTAGGATTTTAAAGACAAATTTGCAATTGACCGCTTTTGAACTTCGCCTACTGAATAATTGTTAATTAATAATTTTAAACAAAAAAATATATTACTATTGGCAAAATGTATCCTTTGAAATATTTATATATTAATTAAAAAATGTGATCTATTCCCCATAATTTTTATTTTTTAAGTATTACCTCTCATATCAAATAAAAATGCTATTTATATTCTCATGTTATTTCAAGGTAATAAGATTGATATACTGCGTTAACGTTAAAGTCTCATTTATAACATGTTTTGTACTGTCAAACTATGTAAAATTCAAATTTAATAAAAAAAAATCTATCATTTATATGTATATTAATGAAATATGGAACTTTCCAGATACATTTTATTATTTAATTATTACCCCTCAAATCAAATAAAAATGTTATTAAAATTCTCATGTTGTTTAAAGGTAAAAAGATTCATAAGATGTTTGGTATTATCAAGCAATCAAATTATAAAAATAATATTAAACTTACCCCCAACAGTGAATAATTATTATTGCCGATACGATTCGGTAATAAAATATACTAAAGTGTCAGGGGATATGACCTATTAGAAAATGTAAGCTATCAGCCTCTATTATCGTAAACTCAAGTCTATATTGTAGTAATAAGTAAATATTTTTAAATTTAAAATTTCCATGAATTGAATATCAGTTTTGCAGTTGTTGTGGATGATGTATTTGTAAATAAATAAAGAGATGCAGAATCGAGGGTTGAATCCTTCGGGTGTCATACAAAGGACGACTTATCGCCAAGTAATGTTCACCCAGAGAATTCAGCAGCATCAGTTTATTTAAATACATTTTCGATATACTCAGAACGTAATTAAAATAGTTATAAATTCAACCCACGGTACTGTTACTCGGTTAATATGTGAGATGCGTCCTTGGATGGGGTAAAAAGTTTGCTTAATTTAAAGGTTTTTGTGAAAAAGCTACGGGTCTGAGGTGATCTTTGACGCTTGATGAATATTCAAAATCAAAACTTTACCTTCAAACAGTATAAGAATATGTGTAAAGTCTCTCTTTATCATAAAACAATTCGGGCGTCTACGCTTTAAATTAAGACCTTGCCTACATTTTTTAAAACATCACAGGCATATCAAATTTATGCAAATATTTGCCACTTTCAAAGACACATTCTTTCCTTGGGAGAATCAACACCCACTCCAGAATAAGGTCACAGGGATGTAAATATCATCAACATTATATTATATACACGGGAATATGTGAAAAGCCTTTTTGATAATTTGCGATGCGAAATTTCAACATCCGCTACGAATTTCCTTCATTCTCTTCACACTCGAATTTCTTCGAATATTTCTCCCGTATATTATTATTATTTATAAACACATAATTTCGCACGATATTTTAAACCCTAATCAAAATGATAATTTTATATTTAATAAAAAGGCACGTCGTGGCGTTTATTACTTTGACATTTGCTTTACAAATAATGAGTAGAGTTACTGAATATTCAATGGTCCTCTGCCTTAGTACATTAATTATCAGAATAATATTTAGATAATGAGTATAAGTATAGTGGCTTGTTCACATATTGACGACCTAATCTGCAAACGGAATAACTCTTTTTTTAAATGACTAAATTGGTGTAATATATTTTTTAGTCCATTAAGAAATATTTTATGTACAAACCCCTTTTTTTAATAATATTACCAGCATAATAGCTCTCATTCATGTAAAAAATTGATTTGATCAGTTATTACGACTGGGAGATCGGGGATCGAATAATATTAATAAAACCTAATCAATCATCCTGATCCAGATTTACTCTGATTTCCTGTATTGTTAGGTAAATACTGATTATTAAGTCGGTGACCTGCGTAACTAGTGTTAGTTAATATCAATGATCAAGACAATGAATTAACACGTTGTTTTGTATAAAAAAAAACTCTCACAAAAGCTCATTGGGGCGAAAAATAACATATTTCTACAAGTATAAAAGATAAAAGGATTCTTATTGATCTCAATATCAAGATTTTTTTTACATTAAATATATTTTACTATCTATTTAATTAAAAAACACCCTTTTTGTCTCTACTCATGTTTAAAGTAGGCGTTCGTAATTATCTAGTAAGCTATAATAATAAAAAAATTTTAATATTCTCTGAAAAAGACTACAAATGTTAGTGTCAAAAGTATTCAATTAAAATTTCACCGACAGACAATCAACACGTTGTTGTGTCTTAAAAACTCTCAAATCTATATATATTTATCCTACTCATCCACAATGTGATTTACTGGAGTTATCAAGTTTGCGGATAAATATATCTGTAGGTAAATGACTGTTTTCAATAAATTATAAGCATATTTATAAAAATCATAATTTCGGATGCTTTCCAGTATATATATAGTATGAAAGTACCTGAGGGGCTTTTAATATAAATAAGGTATGAGTATGTAATACAAAATATGAACGATCCTGTCGTTGGCAATGATTAGACTGCCAAAAGAGCGGGCAACTGATACGAACAAAGTTCTTCTTGTTGGCAAATTATGACATGCCACCCTTAACAGAACCACCCACCTTGTACACCCTCCTCGATACCACCCCTTTCAAAACCCCGGAAGCCTATATCCTACACGTTACACATACAACTTTTTAATAATATGTAGCATTATGGTGCAGAGACAGTGTGGTGAGCTGTTTTACTAAATTTTACAAAAAAATAAATTAATTTATTAGTGATTACAAGCCTCTACTTAATCACAAATACATTAATTATAAAACAAATTAATTAGTACCATTTAAAATACAGCATCCTACGACTACGCGCTACGATCTGCTACGACGATCTTACTATATAACACTCTTTACCTACGAAACGATCTCTAAAGCTATTAAATAAAATACTTAGAAAAAATTCTTATAATGCTGTTATGATATTGAAACTTCCATATTTCATATGTTTATATAGTAATTATCACAATATTTTAACTAATCATAATTATTAGGACTCTCGGACTCGGAAAAAATATGACACTTTATATTTCAAAAGAATACTTGGACTCAAAAAAAAATTTAATATTGTGGAAAGTACTATAAAAAATTTAAAAAAATATACGGTAAATAGTAAAAGGATAAACTTATCCTAACTTTAAGGTCCCGTTATATTGATTTTTTGAAAGAATGCATAATTTTGTCAATAAAAATGTAGATAGCAGTCTTGTATTAATATCGTTTTTAGAAATATTAAATATAAATAATGTTTTATACACACCTATTGAAGATGAAAGTATTAAAAACATCGTATCCTTGATAGAAAAGATCGTTTATAATATTCATGCCAATGAAGACGTTTAGAAATTAAAATTCAATTGTTTAATAATTTATATGTCTTGTCATAAATAAAGTATTTCATTTTACTTAAATTCAAATTAAATTTTATACCTCGTGAGAAAATGAACAATTTTTGAGTTAATTATGAGAGAGCTCATACGTGGAATATATTTTAATACGCCTCAGTTGATAACAGCCAATTTCTTCGAACACAATTTCGTAAATATGACGCTTTGTTACACCCATTGTATATAACATATTAGCAGCCTTAAAGGATGTAAATAAGATCACAACGCTCACAATAAAATAATTATTCTCTTTATTATTGAATCTTTCTCTATTTGTATGTAGTGTGTGTTTGTCAGTAAAGTAGTCAGGGTGACAGGTCGTCCTGTCTTAAATTATATTAGCTTATTGCTCGGTAGTCAGTATTTGTCGTAGTAGTAGTGGCGTAGCTCGTAGCGCATCTTCCGCTCGTCGTAGCACAAACTCGGCTAAAAATCAGCCACGCGTCTACGCCACCCGTTTGTGCTGCATATTAAATTTTAATTGTGATTACCTAATAGCGGTTGTTATTGTTTGTGAGTCTTCAACACCATCAACAGGGGTGGCTGAATACTAGTCACATGCACTCTCTCACAAGAGTATATTTATCATATCTTAAGGGTCTCAAGAGGTCCTAATCTTTTTGTTTAAATTAAATGATTCATCGAATATTTACTGAGATTCCGAATTTCACGCATACTGATTTACTGAATTATAAAAGCCCTATTATTTTATATTATGTCTCAATTATATTATGTCTGTAATCAATGATTTTCTAAAGATTTTTTAAACTGGAGTTTTGTTTTTTATATATTTATTACACCAATAATTTAAAAAATAATGTTTCCGACTGATAAAAATTAGTTTATAATTAAACAAACAATTTTTCAGGAGACAAAGGAAACTGATTTTGTTCTAAAGTTCGTTTAAAATATTCTTACATATAATATTTTTTGAATAAAAATAAATAATTTATAGACATTTATATATAAAATTTAATATCATTAATGACATATTAGAGAGAAAAAAAAAACAAAATTAATTAACAAGTCTTTTCTCGAGTTAATAATCGCCGTATTCAACTTACAATACAGGAAATCAGAGTATGCCTGGATCAAGACTATAATTGAATATCGGGATTTGAACCCATGTTCAAAATATTTGTGGCCACATTTCGAAGGTTTATAATAAATATTTTTTCACAAATGCCTCTATTATAAATATTATAAACATTTTTTTACAATTCTTAAAAGAACATATTTAAAACATGAATTAATACAAACATTCTGGAATGAATAGGGTGGAAATTAATAATAGATTGATTAAATAAAATATTATAATTGGTACAAAAACAATAGGTGTTTATGATATTATTTTAAAATAATAGACCTATAAATAAACTTTTGAATCTGTTTGGTATTGGCATATTGTAATATATTTATTATTAAATCATTGTATTACATCAAAGTGTATTCTTTAAAAATACTATTTTTTTAAACATTTTTTCAAATACGTTTTTGAAGTCCCTAAGTAGTCACATTAGTGGATCACAAAGTAGAAACTTCAGTGCATGAAAACGAGTTGATCGAACCGTGTATGAATGTTATCTAAGGAAGCCAGAAAATTTGCTAAAATCGAAATATATAAACAGCCAGAATTTCCTCATTACAATAACATAAGCGACTTGCTCCGAAAAACAGGTAAACATATTACAAAGTCTTCCGCTCGTGTCGTTTAATTTGTTTTTATTATACAAGCCGATGTGTTTTTGTTGTTTTTTTTATAAATTTTGTTATTTTCAGAGTCTTCTCCATCCCGAGGCTATGACTTTCCGATTTCCCAGTAGCGTCATTTTTCAGGATCGCGTGTCATTTTGGTTCTTTATTGTATTATCTAGCGACAGTTTTGCATTCACAAACGCGTCCCTCGGGTGTGTTTAGTACACAGATCTGAAGGAAATATTCAGGATATATCTACACAATATACTGCCATCGTAGACAAATCATATTCAAAGTAAATCCGGTTCGATTGTCAATGGGGATTTGTACATTCACCCCCTATGAAACTCCCAATACCCTTTCAACTTTATAACTTCATACATACTTGACTGAATCTTTCATTTACAACTAAATATAAATACAACCACAAAGGCACAATTTATATAAAAACATTTTGTTGACATAATATCGACGGGCTCCGCTAAGACGGCGATGAGTCGAAAAACACAACTTTACAGGACGGCCGAAAAACCGTTTTTTTAAGGTTTTTATTTAATATCTCTTTATTCAGATGTTGTATCGTTTCACTTTTTTCGAAAAAACGTGCCCCATTGTGTTACCAACATACGAGTATTTTTTAAATATGTAATAATGCAATATTTAAAAGGGGCAAGCTAAAAATTGTTCTTGTAGGGAAGATTTGCGGAGGGGAAGCGCACGGGAAGGCGATACACGGAGTTATCGCTGTCTTCAATGTCCTTCTTGAAATACTTGGAGATGATAAGTCACACACACACTACTATGCATCACACACACACTACTATGCATCACACTCACACACTCTCATCCTAGCTCCCTCACACACACTACTACACCGACACGCACACACCCACAATATCTATTATACCTACTACTACTACTAGCCGATATCACTACTATTACCTGCTTCATATAGAGACACTCCACCACTACCTTTAATAAAATAAATAAATATACACAAATACAACCGGTAAATTAGGATAAGCATTGGAATATCTCAAGTGACTAGGTTTCTCAACTGATATTATTTTAAGCATTCATTCCTTGACCACTTCACTTAATATGACCATACTCTATAGTGTTTATAGGAATTGCAGTTTTGTTTGAATATAATACAGATAACAAAATACAATGCTTTTTCTCAAACATCAATTCAAATAAAGACAAATGGTAAAGATATTCATTCACTCTGTTGAAAAAATGGTTTTATTGGTATACTTTTTCTCATACATTAATATTGAATCGCATGTGACATAATTTTATTAGCTCTTCCTATCATCATTTTATCATTATTAGTGTCTATCCTCGCTATAGCTGATATGACACTACATTGGGATATTGAGATTGTTGTACGATTACCTGTAATAATCACTCAATAATACCAAGTATGCAGTTATAAAATCATTTACAATTAATAATTTGTATTTTTAATTAGTTCATACATATAAATATACATATACGTAATATACTAAGGATATTTTTCATTATAATTATAAATCTCCATCATCGATTGGGTAAATGATTATATTATTTATGATTATAGTTACTAGTGGTCGATTCCAAAATTTTTTAATCCTTTCGTTTCTCTACTATTTTTATGATATTGTCTTTAAATTCTAGATTACTTGCGTTACTGACCTTGTGTCGATAATTTTCCATTTTTTTTGTCACCGCTACTATTTTTACGAGGTGCACTGACTGATATTATTGGGAAAATTTCCGCTATTCATTTTATAGAAGTCTTTAAAGTTTTCAAACCACACACTTAATTAACAAAATCACTATTAAATAGTGACTTCTCACAAATAAAACAAAATCAGCTATCATATTTAAAATTGTATTACCGTCGCGTCGTCTCATCTTATAGAAATACACAAAAAATAATGTTATGGCGTTGAAAGTCTAAAGAATACTGAAACTTTTTGAAAAATATCACACAATAATTATAAGAGTGAATAAGCCCTTGAAAAATATCAGGTATTTGAGGGTTTTTGGATTTAAAAAAATCAATGAAAAAAAATAATCCAAGAAACAGAAATATCAGTTCAATTTAATATAAAAGTGTTTTTACCAAACCACTTGAACGATGTCCGAGGTATTAAGTGGCAGAATGAATGAATGTATGAATTCTAAGAATGGTTATTTAATTAAAATAATCAGTAAATGAAATAAATATTGATAATTTAAAATGACGATAGTATTTATTGTCATCCGCTTGTTTAGTTGCAGCTAATAATATCTTACGAAGTCTCCGTGTGATTTATTGAGACAAAATAACTGTTTCTACAAATTTTCAGATTGTTATGTCAAAATACCCTATTTTAATAATAATAGAGAATAATAGTTGTTTAATGAAAAAAAATTTTTTTTTAAACATCTCACATATGTGGGATTATATTTAGTGGCAAGTTTTTAAATAAAAATACAACCGGTAAATTAGGATATTAGTAATATATTATGTTCACAATACAATAGCCATATGACTTGACCACTTCACTGAATAAGACCATAGGAACTCTATTCTTATAATACTCACTACTTTATATTATCGTATTTATTGGAATTGCAGTTTTGTTTGAATATATTACAAATAACAGGGTATTTCATCATTCTGTTGATTTTGCTGATAAAAACACACCTGTTGGAAATATTTGTAAAACCTAAGAACCACTTATAGTTTTTGGTTTCAAAAGTGTTGATAATCCACCAATATTATTACAAAGCAGGGAGTCTTTGTTTCGACCACTTTAAAAAAAAATATAACTTTTATTATTTAATATTATCACTGAAAAATGTGTTTTTGAAATAATAATATTAAATTATTATTAAAAATGAAATTATTTTAGTAAAGTAGAGTTTAAACAAGTGATCGTGAATAAGAAGAAGTATTGCGGCATCCCTGAAATGTTTGAATCTTTTTTGAAATGTGTAATTGTTGGTGAGTATTGTATGAGTATTATAAGGCAGGAAGAAAGGGACTGATAGTGATGGTGGTGGGGAGTCATAGCCGTGTCTTATTGGTTACTAATACACACATGATTGTTCACACGTATATGGTGTCGGTGTGCGCAATGAAGACTAAGCTACCTGAAGATATCGCCTACAGTGTTTAGCAAATGAACGACTAAGAAGGCGATGTCTCCGTTCGTATTACTCGAGCGTCAAATTTTTTCTCCTGTGGGCGATAACTCGAAACGTACCCCATAAGAAAAAACCTATCTTTCTCAATTTAAGCACTAGAATCGTGATTTTTTGTCAGAATATGCGCAATAATTTATTAAATAATAAAATTAGAAAAAGTTAAAAAGGTAATATCCCGAGTCATATTACTCTTAGTCGAGCCTGTCGATATATATATATATATATATATATATATATATATATATATATATTATATATATATATATATATATATATATATATATATATATATATATATATTTAAATTAAAAATTAATATCTACAATAAGTAGAAACTTGATCTGAATATGTTTTTTAAAATTTGTTTTTGCATACATTTAATCATCACTAATATATCGTTTTTATAACAATATATCGAAGGTCTTGTCGTGATTTTGGTATTGAGAAATTCTACCAATGTATGTCTTCTTTCATACTTCAACAAATAAAAGAACTGACTTATGTAATCACTTCAGACAGTCGGTATTATTGTAAAATGTTTGTTTTTGAATATGATAATGAATGTAAGTAGTTAGGTGCTATTATGTGGGACAATGGCCTTTAACAAACTAATAATATTTCATAATAAAAAATGATATCTAATACGATATGGTTTTTGAGTAGTGCATAAAATAAGTAAAAAATATTTTTTCCAATAATGCATTATTTTGATATTTCTTATTTTATAATTTAAAAAATGCAAAATACAAGCATTTCAGATTTTTTGACTACTGATTTCATAAAAACAATCAAATAGAAATGATCCTTATTAAATAGTAATTACGGACGTGTATATTTTTTTGCCCTTTACTTTCTTTTATGATGGATTGATTACATTACTATGAATTCAATTTAATGCTTTGATTGGCAATGAATTATATTTGAACTTTGGAATAATTGATTATTTTTCAATATATATTTGTTAATGTTGGGCTTTTACAGTGGTTTGTGAATAGATTAATCTAACTGACAGTAAAAAGAGTGACCTTAAGATACGAAAATATTTAGTAATAAGTATGTTTATTTAAATGAAATGATGTAATTTGGCAAATGCCAAAGGATTCACTGTCGAACTGGTTTTTCCACCTGTTGCAAAATACAAAACGCCTCATACAAAATCTTCGTATCAATTTCACACGAAATTCGTATGCATGTGTGTTTGTTTCAATTACTGACCCAGGAATTTGAGTGTATGCTTTTTTATTATTGTGAGCTTCAAAGGTCAAAAATATAGTCGAAAGTGAAAATTACTCGAGGCCGCACAGTATTTTTTTAATGGATCTTAACAAGAAATTATTTCCTAATAGAATACGCAAGCTAATCGTATAAGGCACACTTGTTAATTTAATAGAATTTTAAACATGACCCTTTCTTTGTAAATTTGTGTTATTTATTATATGAAAAGATAAATTACTCTATGTATATTAATTTATATTATTAAATAAATAAATAAAATTAAGGTCCAGCCAAAAGGTCGACATGAAATATTGAGCTGTATAATATGTTATATCCTTAAGATTATTATTTTATATAAAATGTATTTGTAAATGAATTAATATGAAAATATTTTATTATCATATTCATTGCTCGATATAATTTTTCATTAAAATTAATTAATTTTCATTTTATTACAATCATATCAAAAGTTTTTGCTAGCTACTAATTTTTTAAATAGGCTGAAAAGGAAAAATAAAAAATATTATGATAACAATATTCCATAATATATAATATCATAGACTTAGTTAAGGTGTACATGATATTTAAATATTTCTATCCATTTTATTTATTTAGAGCCATATAATATAAATTAAATAACAAATTAATAAAAAAAACATTGTTAAAAATCAATATAGCTAAGTTATTTTAAAGGAATAAAAGTATGCAGGCACAGAAAACTATAACCTAACGTCCTAACCTAGAAAAACTATTACCAAAATCTAAGACGACGGTACATTTTGGGAATATCTTATATATGAAGCTTGCATTTTATAGATATTGAAAATGTACATATTATTTGCATATCTAAAATATGCAAAATGATATTTACCCATCTGTCCGTTGGAAGGTCGAATAAACCGTTTCGAAGATCAAATAGTATTACTGTCGCGACATTTGTAAAATCACGACTTACACATAATTTATCTTGATGCTAATAATTTTGTTGTAACCATTTCAGATAACTTTGGCGCCAAGCTATTCAGCGCCCGGTGTCCAAAAAAATGATGATGATGCAAGTGCTTTGGTTGGAGCCATAATGTCTTCTGCTTCCATAGTCAAAGATTTCACCGGTGATACCAATTATATGATCAAGATGAACAAGCCTAATTCCACTGCTCGGGTTGTGGTCATTCGTAAACGAAAGAGTGATGATGTTTCGCAAGCTTCCATAGATAGAAAAATCCTAGCAAGGAATACTTTTGACTCGATACTTTCAAAATCTATAGATGGGCAACCTTTATTTGAGCCGAAGAAATCCAAGAGAATTTGGCCTGTTAGAAAGAATGTGACTGAGATAAATAGTGATTCAGTAGAGCCTGTAGTAGAGCGTCGCCCTCAACGCAAAAGGAAATTTGAACTTGGCAAAAATGGGCCCAAAGAAGAAGAAATAAGTGAAACTGATAACTATCCAGAAGAGTTTAAAAGAAGGAGGCTTACTCACAAATCTCAAGATCCGATTAAAACTCAAGAACTTAACGCTGAGTTAAATTCCTCTCTCAATCCTAAATTTGAAGTGCGTATTCCCACTGAAGTGATAAACGTTGAAAATGTATCTGATATCAAAAATAACCAAAGAAGAATAAATACTAAATCACCTGAAGATATTACATCAAACTCACAGTTTTCTGATTCTCAATATCAAGAAAAAATAACCACGAACCCTTATTTATTTACAACATCAACAACCAAAAAATACGAATCAACTAACGCGTTTTTAATAAACAGCACACCCGCTCCTAAAAATACTTCGAAAACAGAAACTCTATCATCTACAAATAGAATTACAAATGAATTTAAGCTCACTCCTATTTCGCAAGATGCAGAACCTTTGACAATTGAATTTACTGATGATTTTCTCGCATCTTTAACTCCAAAGGATGGTCGACCATTTGGATTGTCATCTAGAAAGCTGACTAAAGTCAGTAATGATTATTTCAAAGCACTTTCAGGACAACTTAACGATGATCAATTAGCAGATGCGAATAGAAAGCGATTGATATCTGAAATTCAAAAAAGTGTATCTGACGAGGATAAAGTGTTTATTCTCCAACCGGGTAATCCATCCGCCGAAGAAATTAATGAAAATATCACAATCAGACCCAAAGTAGAGTCATTTGAAAGTGTATTTGGATTTACAAGATCATCAAATAATCCTCCATTACAGAAAAAAGACGACCAATCAAAAATTTTTCAACTCACATCATCCAGTTCTAATATAAAGGATAAAACAACAGTCCTAGAAGATAATCCCTCGGTGAGTTTTGAAAATGGTCGTTTTAAAATCAATGTCGGTGAAGCTGGTCTAAGGAAAAATTTAAATTTGAAAATTGGTGCAAATTTGGGGGGTTCAAGTGATTTAATTAATTCAGAAATCCCTTCCAATACAGAAAGCACAGAATCAAATAATGATTACAATACTCCGAACATTCAAAATCCATCAAACAGTTTCCACGTTATGAAAAGTTTTAAAGTCTCTGATGATTTTTTACATCAAAATAAAAATTTATCAGACAGCAAGCCTAACAATTATGATTCAAATATAAACATCACTAATTCTGTATCATCTGGTAATAATAGAAATTTAAATACATTTATTGAAAAAAGTGAGAATGCGAATTCTCCTTTAACTTCTCAAGCCGGTTTATTTATAACAAATACAACCCCAAAAAGTAACACAAATAGTTGGAAGCGAAGTTCCTTTTCATTTGGCACAAATGTGAATGAAAATGAACAATCGAATGGTAGAGGCTTTCAATCATCATCAATACAAGATGAGGTTAAAAATGACTCTCCAATCATAAGAATATCAACGATAAAACCTGTAGATTCTCAGATATCGAGAAATCAATACAGGTCAATTAATAACTACCAAAATTTCGACCAAATCCAAGAAACAAATGAAAAGAATTCAGCAATTGCCAGTGATATCAATAATTTGCAAACAACAGAAATCTCTCCAACTACCAACTTATTCATATATCAAACTGAAAGAGATTTAACTAAACGTGTAACTGAGAATCCTCAGTTCGAGTCAAATACTCAATCAATAAATAAAAATTCCAATTATCGGGGGAATATACATTACAATGAAAATTTTGGTAATAAACAAACGACTACTAACATTCTAAATAATTCAAATCAATCGAATGGTTCTTCATTCAATTCTAGAAATACCAATTATCCATCATCTACAGTAAAATATGTAGATCAATCAAAAAATACCAATTCAAATTATAACAACCAAAACAATTATTCTTCCATTACAAATAATTCTTCTACCATAGAAGGACAACATTTGAATAACAATAAAATACTATTAAATACTACATATGAAAGAAATGTTAATTCATCGAATTTAACATTCAACAATAACCAAAATTTTAATCCAATTAATTCCAATCAGCTCAATCAATCAAAAGTTTCCAGTGTAGTTAACAGTAAGTTTACTAATTTCAATTATACACAAGGAAATGCAGAAAAGCCAACATTTTTTAATATTTACAAATCACAAGAAATTAGTGATTTTGATACAAAAAAATATGAAACTTCAACAAATGGTTATTTATCAACAACTGATTTTGGAATAATAAAAAATTCCAATTATCGGGGAAATATAAATTACAATGAAAATGCTGATCATTTTGGTAACAAGCAAACGACTACTAAAGTTTTTATTAATGAAAACCAATATAAAGCTTCTTCATTCAATTCTAGAAATACCAATTATCCATCATCTACAGTTAAATATATAGATCAGTCAAAAAATACAAATTCAAATTATAATAACCAAAACAGTTATTCTTCCATTTCGAATAATTCCTCCATAGTAGAAGGACAAATTTTGAATAAAAATGAAGTACTCTTAAATACTACACATACTAGAAGAAATAATGTTAATTCATCGAATTCAACAAACAATAATAACAACCAATATTTTAATTCAAATAATTCTGATCAATTCAACCAAACAAATATTTCCAGTGAAGGCAAGTTTAATAATTTCAAGAATACACAAGAAAATATTGATGTTGATACCAAAAAATATGAAACGTCGAGCAATAATTTTGGAATAAGTAAAAATAATCAATTTCGAAGTCAATCCACACAAATACCAAATTTAAACTCATTTAATTCAAAACAAAGTGTTGTATTTGATGAAAAATTTGAAAACCAAACCAATAAAAATGTAGAATTTAAATTAACTGGGAATTCAATAGGATCAAATGATTTTATAGAAACTAATACAACAAATTATAATTCAAATAGCAATTCTTCACAAAACGCTGGGTTTAATCGAGGAAACTCTAATAGAAAAACTGTTGAAAAATCAAACAATCAACAAACTTATTATATAAATGCAGCTGGAGAAAAGGTATTTAATGGAAATTTAAGAATCAATCGGAGAAAAGAAAATCAAAATAAAGTGGAGTCTGATTTATCGATTGCACAGTCAAGTGCCTATGGAGATAGAGGACAGGATGATCAGGAAATAAAATCACCAAATCTCAGTGCAGTTCAGAATGAATCTGTAGATGATGATGATCAATTGGGAAGAGGATCTAAAAAATTCAAACCGACACGTTTTGAGACAATATCTCCTTTCATCACAGACAGCCATTACAAGCAGATCTATAAAAATAGCCAGGATGAAAGCGGAGGCCAACAAATCCTCACCAGGGGAACTTCCAACTTTGACCTCGAAGCTAAAAAATCAATATCCCGAGATGAATACGACTTAAATGTTGAAGATAATTCAATCAATCTGGATTCGAAGAATAAAAATTCTAGAGGAAGCGTCTACAGAGGAAATATTAAATTCAAATTCGATCCTTATTCCATTGAATACGATGATGAGAATGCAAACTTCCCAGATCAATTTGGATTTAAGTGAGTGGTCATAATTTTTTTTAAATTTCAATTACATATTTTTATATTTTTTATATAATAATTTCAGCTACAATACGTCTACTGGAATAAGCGCATTTCAAAAAGGTGTATCGAAAATTATCAACAATCGCAAAGTTTTTGTAAGTATTTAAAAATATACATCAACAATTTAAATTATTTAAAAATATATTTAAATTTAAATTACAGATTGTTCACGGTTCATATCAATATACTGCTCCAGACGGAACTCCAATTTATGTTAATTATACAGCTGATGAAAATGGATTTAGAACCCAGGTGTGTTTTAATAAAATAAAAAACATTTTTTGATAAATAACTATTAAAATATTTCGGTCACCAATACATAGGTGGCAATAGTTATAACGCTTTAATATATTTTTTAACTTGATGTTAATTTTTATTTTAGGAATCACGTTTACCTATTTTCTTAGAAGAACCTAAAACGACGACCACTGAAGATATTGAAGAAATTAGCACTGAAAATTATTCAACGGTAGAGGATCAAAATCAAACAATTCAGTAGTATAAGATTATATTATATGAGAAAACATGTACATATTAAATGTGTAAGCTTATTTTATGAATAAATTTAATAATCTGAAAAAAAACACTATATTCTTACTTTTTTTATAATACAAAATAAATTCACATGAAGTAGAATTATATATTCATTTGTTTTATACTGGATTTTTTGGATATATAATTTAAATATTAGATACTACAAAAATGTAAAAAAATCTTAAGGGTACATTGTTAACATTACCTACATACATATATTAACAAATATGATAATACAATATTTAAATAGTATTAATACTATTATAAATATTTTGGAGAACAACTTACAAAAATCTACTTAATTACCTGATGATAAACTTATGGGAAAAATGAATAGAAATTTTAGTTATTTATTGTATTATTTTTTTTAGAATTAACTTCTAATTTTAACTGCCAAGTTTCACTGAAAGCTTTTTTAAGCACGAAAAAAATTTGTGTTTTAATTGATGACTATTACTTTTGATATGAAATATAAATTTTATAATAATAATGGAAATTTATCGGTGTAGACAATTTCTTAATAATTAATATCGAGTATTTATTACATATTTTATATTTGTATTTATATATGAGTATTTATTACACATTTGTTAAATATTTTATAGGTATCTATCTACCTACGAACATTTCCTTAATGACCTGTTTGAGAACAAGCCATTAGTTTCCTATAAAACTAACTTCAAACCTTGACATTAAGTAAAATACAAATTTATTCAAATAACTAATGTTAGAGCATTCTATAGAGAAAATCATCAATTTATTTGTATATTGATTATATTATTGAGCACAATAAACTGTTGATTTTACTGTTTCAGTACACATGTTTTGATGTTAATGTTTTGTGCATCTTATAATTTATGTAATTATTATATTAGTGTAACAAATGAAATGAGATTGCATATATAAGGGCCCGAGAAATATAATTTTGTATCAGTTCAGTCTTGAAGTCTCATCAAGAAAATATTCTAATAAGCTCATGATGAAACATATTGTAAGTATGATATAGTTAAAAATATAAAATATATTTTAATGCGTGTATTTTTACAGATTGTATTGTTTTCAATCTTTTTGGTGATGGTGATTGCTCAAGATGATGGCAGATACAGACCAGAATTATACGATACTGGGAAGTAAGTACTAATATTATAATAATTAAATTGAAAATAAACATATAATAGATATTTTTAACTCACCAAAACCTAAAAACTTACTCCCAAAGATGATATCACAGTAACTTTTTACTCCTAACATTTTTTCAATATCATGGTTCCATAAAAAATTTAAATTCAACCATTAATATTATAAGAAATTAGTCGAATTAGAACATTAAATACACTGAAATTGAAATAATCCTGAAAAATTTAAATGCCTCACAGGTGTGTGGTATGATGAGGTATTGAATTTTTTCAGGATTATTTTAATTTAATACACTACAATTCAGCGTAGAAAATGATTTTTTAATAAAATGTGTGTATTATATTACACATCGTATGAAAAGGTCGTTAAAATATATGTGTTTTAAAAGATGGTACTAGGCAAAAAATTGCGTCATCTCTTTTATTAATTTATTAATCTTACTTAATTAAAAATATAAAATCGTATTTTTATATAAATTTTTTAATCCCATTTCTGTCTTAGAGGCTGAAAATCATCTCTTAACCTTAATCATTATAATTATAATTAATTAAAGATACAACCCCAACAATGACGGAAGATATGTTCACGTTGGCGATGGAGATAGAGGAAAATCAAGCATTCCAGGCGGAAAATATATAGATAATAATGATGGAAGATATAGGGAAAATAATGATGGAAGATATAGGGAAAATAATGATGGAAGATATAGGGAAAATAATAATGGAAGATATAGAGCTGATGCAGTAGGAGTATATCGGTATGTATACACATTTTTTTAATAATTTGAAAAATAATATTTTTATTCATATGATATTTAATTAAAAGGTCTTCGCCGCCTGAATCTAAGCCAGTTGTAATAAAACCTAAGCCAAAACCAACCCCTTCATATATAATAACCACAAGCAGACCGAGTGTGAAGTCTCCTTCTGTTGTCGTGAAAAATGATGAGGGTGCTTACGCTATTATTCGTCAAGTCGATGAAAATTCCTCAGATGGATATCACTACTTATTCGAAACTGAAAACAACATTCTAGCTGAAGAATCCGGGAAAGTTGAAGTCTTGAACGACAAGGAAAAAGGTCTTCGATCCACTGGATTTTACCAATTTGTAGCACCCGATGGTATTTTATACAGAGTTGATTATGTTGCCGATGAAAATGGATTCCAGGCAACTGGGGAACATTTGCCAAAATGATTTACCTTAATAAAATATTATATAAAAACAGTTTTAGCTGCAATAACATATTTGACATGATTTGTAAAAAGTTCATTAGTCTCATAAGAATATTCTTGTTTATTACCGAAAATATCATGTTTCTACTAAATTAGTTAAGTAGGTACTCATTGGCAATAGAATTTATTGAATATGATTTAAAGCTGATATTTTAATAAATAATAAATACTTTTATTTTGACACGTTTTTTTAATCCTGAAAATAATTTCAGCCCCAAAAACTAAAAAAATATGACAAACTTCCCAAAATACCTCGACCCTATTTTTAAAGTATGGTTTTTGTAACTTTTCCCACAATTACATTTTATAAACTATTCAATCTAAATTATTTTTTTTATTTAATATAAACCTAGTAAATTGGTAATCATTGATGAACGATTTCCTTTATAAAATTGGTTTATTATTGGATTATAGCATTTTTTATTCACTTCTCTGCTATTTCCATATATCATACATCAAATATTATTTTCATCGGACAAACTATAAAGTTGAATGAAAATAAAATTAAAATAGTAAATTTATTAATATCATTATGTTTTAAGATTGTTCTGATTATTAATAAATATTTTACCGAATAATAAAGTAATATGTGTAGAAAAAAATTTAAGCCGACTATAATTGCGGTAATTGAAAAACTGTTTTTTCACCCTTTTGGCCGAGGTTTGGTTATTAACAATTATTTTCATAAATTATTCTAACAACTGAAAGTCTAAGTAACGTTGGGACTTGATTCCAAATCACCTGTGTGTTGGTAAAACTAGTTAATAATTTTATTACTGATCTACCAATATATCGCAGTCGAGTTGTTTTATTATCATAATATTTTATATACTTTATTTAAATATTCTAATTCCGAATCGGGGCATCTTGTTTGCGAAATCAGATTGCCAGATTTAAGCAGATTCATCTTCGACTATCTCGTCATAACCTTTAAAAGTATGTGATATTTTTGTTACCCGCATTTCTGTGGGTGTTTGTGGGAAAATGTCACATTTGATACACGCACTTTGCTTTTATTTACATATTTGACCTCATGCTAAATCATCCTATTAACAATTTCAATATTGAAATCAATAATTATGTTATTCCAATCCACCAGCTATTATTACCATAGTTGAACAAGTTTAACTATAGTAAGGTCCCATAAATTAGATGGGCATGTAATTTTTCGGATGTAAAAGTAACAATCATTTAAATTGTAAATACGTTCTGAGATAAAAAAAAACTTTGTAAAATATTTCAAAGTGATTTATGTGGGATAATAAATTTGAGGTAGAATCAAGGTTTACGATGCCTAAATATATTATGCATGTAAAATAAAATTTGGCAGGTAAATTAAAAATACCCATATTTATTTTTTAGTCCAAGGCCACTGAATAAAACATAAACGAGATCGATTGAACAGTCTCCTGAAACACAAATAAAATAATCAAATTAACTGACTCAACCTACTCAAAAGGCTTTAGGTAATCATAAATTCTCATATGAATACATTTTTCATATTTAAAAAAAAAGTCTACCGTTTTAAAAAGCCTCCTGAAATTTAAAAAAATTCAACGTACAACTTTTCATTTAAGTGAAATTTAATTCATATTCTGTAGGTATTTATCAAAATTGAAATTGTAAAGTAAAACTGTTTGCGTATTTTACCGGCAAAGGTGACTAGTTATTTTTTTTCACATGTGACTATTTCCAGGGGAAGATTTATTTTTTACAAAATGCTATCTTAGTTTCTTATTCGTAATATATCAGTTATTGAATATAAATAAAACAAATCTTGAAAAGTGGTTTCGAATGTCTGTAATTTTCAGCTGTTTATTACGCATGGTTTATTATTTAAAATGAATAGGTTTCTATATATTTATAATTAGTACTATATGCACTAAAAATACAATATTCGATATTGTATTTCGTTCAATTCAATAATAGGGTTTTTATATTAGTAAACCTAAATTTTTACGACGTATAAAATATTGCCAATGTCAAAGGTGATCGATTAACTACTAGTGTACTCCGGTTTGGCCGTCATTGAGTTGAGAAACTATCGTAAAATGTAAGCACGTGTGCCCATCAAGTTATTAGTTATGCAAGGAATCTATATTATTAGGCGATATATCAATAAAAAAGCCAACCTGTTGGCATTTGTTAAAAAACATCCATAAAATAGCGAAGAATCCGTCTCGGGTCATCGTCATCTTGAACAACTAATAAGGACTGTCCGATCTAATGTGTCTTATTGAATACATTTTTTATTATATACAACGACCATTTTATCTTGTTACTTATAATAAAATATTAAAAAAATATATATTAAATTTTTAATCTATTAGAGCTATTTGAAAATAGGATATTCTTTATTTTACTACCCCGGTTAAATTATGAAATTGCACGAAGATTTTAATATTTTTGTTTGAAAAGTCATTTATTTTTAAGTGGACTATAGTAATAAATATGCTTTGTTGTTGAATTTTGGAAATACAGAAAAAAATTAACATAAACGTGTCATACACTGAACATCATTTATGGCAATTCCAAATTAGATTTAGACTTCACATTCAGGCAAAGTCGAAAGTATTTCTCGCCAATTTTGTTTTTTGAATTTGTCTAATTTAATAAAATTAAATTTATCGAAGGCATGGCAAAGCTCTCGATTAATTTTGACGCATGAAAATTAATTAATTTAGAAAGTATAAATTTTTAAATCGACTGATAATATCTTATGAGCCTAGTGAATGATATAAATGTTTTCACTTATAAATAAAATGACAATTTTTAATTTTTGTATCAAAAATATGGGAACAATATAGAAGTATGAAAAATCAATAAAGATTAACCAACAACATAAAAAATAAAACAATGTATTGAGTGGACTTGAACTAACTGAGAATATTTCAAGGGTTGGTAGGGTATCGCAAATACAGACTAAATAATATATATTTTTTTAATAAAAAAAATTGATTACGTATTTAATAGACACAATACACACGCGTCAGTCATTACTGAGTATTTAATAGAAACAGCTGATTTCAAGATGGTGAACGAAACTCGATTCAAAAAGCACTATTAATATTCTTAATTAATAATACAAAACAATTAAAAATATTTAATATATTTTTTTCACTTATTCTTGCAATACCCTACCAACCCTTGAACCCAAATAATGATATACATATATGACTTGAACTAAATAACAGTTGGTTTGATTTGAGTAATTTATTGATATTATGTGATATTTAATATATCCTATTTTAATATCAAGTTCTATTGAAAAATGAACTTACATTTCTTCTGGGCATTAATTAAATATGAAAAATTATTATCTAAAATATAAATTTGTGATTCAAAGGCCATATCAATCAAGTGTGCGAAATTTCAAGTACTACTGTACATCAGCTTGAAATCGTAACATCTTCACGTATTTTTTATTATTTCAGCGAAACGCCTTGATTGATTTCGATGTCACAAAACGACCAGCTATAAAAAGCGGGCCAATCTCACCTGGAATCATCAGTCCTCTAATCGACTCAGTCAAAGCAGCAGACATGAACCGATACTCTGTACGTAATCAAGTTATATTTTGTGTATTGGACCAACATTTTAATATTGTGTATTTAGTTCTTAGTCCTCTCCCTCGCCGTCGCTTTGGTGGCAGCTGCTGACGGAGATGATGGTCAGTACAGACCTGGAAAATATGGAGGAGACGATGGAAGCTACAGAGGCGCTAATGACGGCCGTTACAGTGGAAGTAACGTAGCTTACAAACCGTAAGTGAGCATTTATTATAAATAAAAAAATCTTTTATTATATTTGTTTGTTTTTTATAGTGTGAAGCAGAATTATTACGTCGCCAAGCCCAAACCAAACGTAGTCCTCCTGCAAAACAACGTTAAGCCCGTTCAATTGGTCGTCCCTCAATACGTTGCCAACCCTGATGCCTCCAGTCAAATTCTCAAGTACTCTTCTGATGTCCTCCCCGATGGATACAACTACATCTATGAAACTGAAAACGGTATCAAGGCTGCTGAACAAGCCAAGCTTGTCTCAATTGGAACTGACGAGGAAGCTATCAAAGCTACAGGATTCTACGAATATGTTGGACCTGATGGTGTTCTTTACCGTGTCGATTATACCGCTGATGAAAATGGATTTGTTCCCATTGGAGCTCATTTGCCAAGAGCTTAAATCATAACCCTCTTGATATGTACTTTACGATAATGTGATAATAATAAATGACCGAAATAATCAACAATTTACTTTAATTTTCATCCCCGCAATGAATCAAATGAATTTGAATTACACAATTAATTATCATTAAACATTCAGTATACAATCTTCTATTTAATACCATATAGGAATAAAAAAAGGCATATATAATTGATACTACTGAAAAACCACTCCATATATTTATATTATTTTTTGAAGACAAGAATCCATACTTTCGTATGGGAATTATTGAGATTACCTACTAATATTATTTTTTTTAATTTAATTTGAATAATACAAAGCATCAAAACATTAGACTTAGGTGTACAGAGTATATAATTTGTTTTACCTATAACTAACATGAGAATTTTAATAACATTTTATTTGATATGAGAGGTACCTAATAAATAATAATAATTCCTATTCCTCCATATTTCCAATATTTTTTAATTTAAACAACACTATTGTTGACTTTGTCTACTAATTTTTCAATATTTAATGTAAAACAGTTTGTTTCCATACGGTTCAATAAAGGTTAGTATAAAAATACCCCAGGCATATTTAGCCTTGAATCGGGTCTATAAAAAATATAATAGTTACTAAAATATAGAATGACTATAAATTGTTTTATAATATTTTATACTAGTCTATATTAGTCTTCTTACTGTATCAGCCTAAATGTGTTAAAATATCATAAAGAAAATATAATATTTAATGTTTTAAATTTATATATGTAAATAAAGTCCACAATGACACGCTTGTATATTAAACAATCTCAAAGTCAAACTTATGGATAACACACAAGTTTTGTAGATAATGATGACATTTGAGACGATACACATTTAGTCAATTTGAAATTTATACGATGTTGTCATAGTTAGAAGCCTTAATTACCATAATTCTATTTATGAATATTATTAGAAAAATGGTGCCGTAGTGTGAATATCAGGTAGAATCCCGGATATAAATTAATATTTGTTTATTTAATTAAATTGCAGGAGCTTTTTAAAATATTTATATATATTAAATTAAAGGTGTCCATTTGATATACGTGTTAGCGGAAATGTTACACGATATTGCCAATATTTTAAAATAAAATTTATTTTTATAAAAAAATCACAGTTTGATTGATAGTAAGCGATCAAACCTTGGCATTTTTCCCTATGCGTGATGGCTTTGAATATTTTTCAATATGTGGGCGTATCAGTTGTAGTATTTTATACATAATTTGGATTATTCGAATATTTCCAACATCGCCAAAGAGATTTATAAACCTATTATTAAGTATACAATGACGGATGCCATACATTATTATTGCGTAAATTTGAACTGACAACTCGTCTCTGATTAACGACTATCCTGATCTTTTACATAGATTTCTCAAACTGGTACACCGAAGAAATGAAAAAATATGTCATGTCTATCTTATTTTAATTCAAAACTTTGTTTTTATTACATAAAATTCATTTATATATGTAAGGAACTAAACTTTGGTGACTTATGGATTGAGTAAAAAAAACGTATTTCACATCCACTTGTTTTATGATATATATGTTTATGTTTTAAAATAAAAATGCATAGATTTTACAACAAAAAATGTATTCGCAATGCAGGTGTTTTGAATTTATTTTTTTAATTTAAAAAAGGTTCTAAGATTTGTATATATTTTAGGTTTTAAATCTTATGGAAAATTCATAAATTGCTATAAGACTCATTCAATTTATTATATTTTTATTCAAATTTTGATCAGGAAACAAGCTTTTAATCAAATTATCATACTAATGTTCCTGTTCTCATTAGTCACCGCATATAAATAATTTTATAGAGTCCACTTTAGGCTTGAAATCACAATTACAAAATCGTTTTTACATAATTGTTAAGACGCACTAAACATTTGTAAACCCTGTCCGTTCACACGGAACATTTTTTTTTGACATTCAAACATTTGAATATATAAATATATGTGTGCAATCATCTAGATTTCTTCGCATGTTGAGTATAAATTCAGATACCGAATTGATCATGACCATCATTAGCATTTTGGTATTGGACTAGAACGTTCCTCAAAGAAAAAATGAAATTTTTGGTGAGTAATTAATTTGATTAGTGCATTAAATTTTTAATTAAAATATTCTATTGATTTTAGGTGGTGTTGTTTGCCATTTTTGGACTCACTTTTTCAGCTCATGTGAGACAATCAAGACAAGCTGGAATATATCAACCTGAAAAATACGCTCGTATTTTGAAACAAAGCTTCGAACTCAGTCCTGATGGAACTTATGAACAATCGTAAGTTAATAACCTCATATAAAATTCAAGATTGTACTTAGTCCTATATTTCAGATTTGAAACAGAAAATGGAATAAACGTTGAAGAAAAAGGATTCCCAAGAAACCTCGGAGGTGTCCCACCTGAAATTGCTGAAACAGTTTTGGGAACATTCTCTTGGATTTCACCCGAAGGAAAATATATTTCAATCGGATACAGTGCTGATGAAAATGGATACCACCCAATTGTAAGTAAATTCATATACATTTTACCTCCTGCAAACAGATGGCAGTTTTAAATCATTTAAAAATCATCAATTTATTTTTTCAGGGTGATGCTATCCCAACACCTCCACCAATCCCAGATTATATCCTTCGATCCATTGAATTCAACAAACAGGAAGAAGCCCGTAAAGGAGGACGTTTCTAGTCTATTATACGAAAAACCTATATTAAGTCATATATATTTTATATATAGTAAGATATTTATTTATAAGTGATATTACTGTTATATACCATATCTATAAATAAAACATGTATTTGAGTGAATAGTTGTTTTATTGATAATTTAAAAAAATACTCACTCTTTAGGGATATTTAACTCTTTTTCTAATAGGAGTTTATACTTTGAAATACTTTTTTCACAATTTTTTAATTGAATATTTATTTTATGAGTGTTTATATGTAAATAAATAAATAAAATTATTTACAATTGAATCAAATATAATTTCAATTTATTTTTAATAGTTTGTGTGAAAGGATATATCGACTCTTTGGATTGTCATAGATTCTTGCAAATGTATATGCATTATATGTATTATTACACAATAATATATAAGATAAATATATACTTATAATTTTTTTACAAAACGTTAAATTACGTATTACAATAATGAGCAAATTGTTTTATTCATATCATCCATAAAATAATGAGTTGGTAGTTTTTATCAATAATACCAGTTTTTCTGAATTGAATCACGTTTGGTCACTTGAATTAATAGATACAAATCAATTGAAGTAAATAAAAAATATTTTCAAATAAACATGTATTTATTATATTTGTATACAATCAAATAATATAAAATAATTTATATTAATCAATCAAAATGCACGGTTAAAATCGTTTTGTTGTTTTTTTACAGAAGAAATCTTATAGGGAGACCCTGAAAACAATACAATAATGTAAATATTTTAATTTTTGCTAATATAATTTTCAATAACTTACTGGGGATGGTATCCGCTCTCATCAGCGACGTAGTTTACAGTGATGACCTTTCCTTCAGGTGAGGTCCATGTGAAGGTTCCAGTGATAGTTTCAGCGTGTTCTTCAGGAGTTCCGGGAATAACCTTGGGTACACCTTGAGCTTGGGCAGAAGTTCCATCACCAGTATGGTAGCTGAAAGAATATTACATAATATTGAATATATAAAAAAAAATCTCCATTTATTTAAAAAAAAATTTAGAGCCGCCTTGTGGCCCCGTGGTTAGTGTGACGAATTCGTGAGTAAGACTCTCGAGTTCGATCCATGGCGCCGGCAAAAACGGTGTCCACTAGTGTCACTTGATGGTATCGAACTAGATCTGAAGGAATCATTTCTGTGGGGTGACCTGGCCAACCCCTTTAAAAGGGACTCCCATTAATAAAGGAATATTTTATAATGTGAGTCTTGGGGTTGTTTTATCCCGAGATTCAAACTATATTAAATTATAATGAGCTTTTAGGGAAAAATGTTAATCAAAGAATAAAGAATTATTATCAAGTATCTTCCTCATATTTGTAAATGGATTTTTATTTTTTTTCAATACTTTTTATTTTATAATATAAGTACTTCTCATATCAAATAAAAATTAAAATGCTCATGTTAGTTATAGGTAGAAATAATTATATACTCTGTACACCTAAGTCTTGTTCATGAGATATTTTGTATTATTCAAACTATTCAAAATTCAAATTAAATAAAGAAATTGTAATAATGATCAAGTATCTGTTTAATAATATGATAATCATTAAATATGTCAATAAATCTTGACAAAGTTGACAACCTTTTCATAATTATGTATACTTACCAAAAGAATAAGTATAGATTGTTTATTTTATTTGTAAAAGAAATTATAAATTTGGCGTCTTCGGATTACATCCTTACTTTTGCGATGTGAACAATCAGAGCCGTTCGCAGCATGTCTTAATTTTGACAGTTAATCTTCACCGTAAATTAACCATAGTGAATTGAAATGATTTAAAATGCTAATTTCTAGGTGGTATTAATGACATGGTATTTGTGAGTTAAACGCTTTGAATTACAAATACTAAAAAGCATAATATTTTTGTTGTTATTATAAAATGATTTACCTGTATCTGAAGTTACCGTCCGGGTTGATTTCTAAGTTGCTTGGGGGAGCTTCTTCATGATGATGATCTTGTTGAGGAGCTGGTACAGCTTCCAAGAAAGCAACTCCGACAATGAGGAAGAAGAACTACAATAAATAGTAACAATTTTAAAATTTCGAGAAATTCGTTTAAAACTTTATTGTATTCGTTTACCAAAACAGATTTCATGTTTGCGTTTGTATGTGCAGCGATTGCAACTTCAGAATAGAATATTGTAATCGAGGATGCTCTTCGGCTTTTTATACAATTTGCTATGGACATAAAATTAAGAAAAGTTGCATCATTTGGATATTCATTAACAGGCAACAATAATAATTTGACAAAAAATACATTATGCGAAAA
The DNA here is from genome assembly GCA_022606485.1 of Agraylea sexmaculata. Taxonomy (NCBI): domain Eukaryota; kingdom Metazoa; phylum Arthropoda; class Insecta; order Trichoptera; family Hydroptilidae; genus Agraylea; species Agraylea sexmaculata. Next base: position 61,146 of record JAGTTH010004711.1, read on the forward strand.
AAATCGCCTATTCTGTATAATACCAGTTTTGTGCAAAGCGTATTTTTGCGGTTGTGCAATTTAATATCTTTAGAGAATACTCGTCCTTGTTTATATTTAAATATTTAAAATCTAATTTTAAAATTGAAAAACAATGGAATGCTTTTATAAAATAATTTATTTCCAAATATTATATATATACATTGAAATATCGTATGGATTAGAATTGGAGCCTGGAAATAAAAGAATGTTATTATATAGTTTGTTTAATTATTATAATTTTATTTATTTACTTGGGATGGTATCCAGTTTCATCGGCAACGTATTGAACATTGACGGTTTTGCCTTCAGGAGAAGTCCAGCTGAATGTTCCCTGAATGTTTTCAGCGATTTCTGGGTTTCCGGGAATTGTTTTAGGAGAACCTTGGGCTTGGGCTGCTATTCCATTGGATGTTTGGTAGCTTAGTTCAAATAAACGTATTATATTTTAATTGCCAACACGCTTATTTCTCCAAAAAATACTCACTTGTATTGGAATGAACCCTCAGGATCGATGTTGAGATTTTGTTCATTTATTGAAGCGGTTTCATCATTTGCATCTCGTTTGAACTTTGGCGTCGCGACGCACAGCCCTGCGGCCAAGAAGAGCAAGAAAAATGATACCTGGAAAGAAACAAAAGTTAAATAAATAAATACAAATAACAGAGTGTTTATTTACTCCTAGTTTCATGGTTGTTTGATTGGATCGATGATGAATGTGCATTCGGTCAAATACTGTACCTCTTATATACGCTAGCAAAACAATGTTTGAGGGGATTTTTTGTTGTAATGATTACTTAACCCATCACTCATAATTGTTGCACATGTCGATGAAATTTAACCTGGTGGGTATTAAAAAAATTTTGTCAAAAAAAATACATTTTGTTAAATAAAATCTTATATAGGTAATGGATAATATTTTTATAAATTGAAAAAAAATACTAATTTTATAAAAAAAATTTCATATGAGTAATTGATGTGAGAATAATGGTACGATGTAAAAAAGCTATGCAAAAAATCATATATAACTTGGTCTTTCGAAAGTTGGGTACGTTATGTACCACGAATAATTATTATTCAAGATAAATATTATTTTAATTTTATTTATAAACGTGTATGTATAACTCATGTCGATTAATCGAATCGCTGTGCAATTTTATATTTTTTATAATCATTGTTTTATGATAACCTTGATAATTATTTTGTTATTTTCATGCAAGAGATTGCAATCTCAAATTATTAAAATTTCAATCAATAAAATATCTATTTCTCGCGATACAATACGTCATTAATTTAATACGAAGATCGATATATTTATAATTTAATTAATAAAAATTCAAACATCACAATATTAAATTTAATTTCCAGTTTTAAATAAAAGAAAACAATTTCTCCAGCTAATGTACATAAAAAAATCTGATGAAATCGTAAGAGTGGAAAGTATTTTAAAAAGTATATTTTAGGCTTTTTATATAAAAAAACGGATAAAATATTCATCTTATTAAATATAGAAAAAAGAGCCTCTAGTGTGACTATTTTATAATTAAAAAAAAATGTACAGCGTGGGTAGAGTTAAATATGTTTTTAAAACAAATATTAATTACGTATTTAACAGACACTATACACACGTAACAGTTACTACTGAGTGCTTCACAGAAACGGCTGATTCCAAGATGGGGGCCCAGACTTAATTCCAAAAGTTCCACTATAATTATTTTCACTTATTTTTGCGATACCCTACCACCCCCTATAATATTCGCAGGCAATTGAAGCCCACCCTGTATATTGTGATACATATAATTTGTTCGTACATAACTTATATTCTTTGAAGAATATATTCGTAAAGCTGATGATTTATTATACATGGATTCATAATACTATGTCCGTAATTATAATAAAATCGTATATAGCTTCCCGACCATATTTGAGACAATTAATTCACTGCGTCTTACTAACGTAAGGTTTTGATAACTTGGATTGCTTTAATACAAACGCGCCGTACTGGCAAAGAATCCAAGCCATTATTTAATTATATTATGAATGAAATACGACGTTTAATGGTTGTTTATAATTAGAAGTAACCATTATTATAATAAAGTATTATTATATATGGTGTGAGGTGACGGTAGCTGATCATCCTTTGCCATTTGGATACTTGTTTGACCTTCACATTTCACATACTTTGGAGACGACACGAACACTACACGAACACCTAGTTAAGCAAGCAAATAACCTTATTCAACTACATTTAATTAAATTTTATAATAATCTGTACTATGTGTGTGTATTTTATTATACTGGTAATAAAATATAATAATTACGGTTAGGGTAGCACTAGTTTGATTAGTTATAGCTATGTTACTAAATACTCTATGGAATTTAATGCATACACAAATTACTTAAATACGTTAAAAATGTTTAGTCACAAAATTATTGAAATATTTTTTTAATGCAATATATACATTTATCGCCAACAGATAACATAAAATTCAAATTTAATCAAATAGTAGTTGTATGATGAAAGATACCAAACAGATTGTAAAAAAATACTGTAGTAACGAGTTGAAATACGTTAGTATTTTTTAAAAAATTGATACATCGATTGTTAAAATAATGTATGTAGGCAATGGAATTATTGTAAACATTAAATAGAAAAATTCAAAATGCCCAAATTTTATAATATGTATATTACAAAGACTTAAATGTTTTTTTTTATTTATATACGCCCCAAGGGGATTTTGAGAAGGTTATTTTTTTTTTTTTATTTAAGACACAACAAAATGTTAATCAATTATCTGTCGATGATCTTAACTATTATTAGTTAAATGGGTCACCGACAGAGCGGCTCTGCCCAACTAATAATCGACTCAGTATTTACCTTAAAATCCAGAAAATCATAGTTAATATGGATTGAGACGTCAATTGAAGGATTTTTATTAATATCATTCCCGATCTCCCAGTCGTAATATCCGATGAAATATAAATATTTTTTTACTTGAGAGGGATTTGAACCCATGACAGCAAAATGAGTTACGTTGCATTGGGGGAATATATAAAAATATGGTTTCTCAAGCCAGCACACCATGAGTTATTAAGATCTACTAAGTGACAATGATGGATAACAATAGTCGGTGTCGGGGATTAAAATCAGATTTTTTACTCCAGAACCCATAACCCAATATGAATTTTTATTATTAATTGGCTATTCAATTTTATGAATGAAAATGAATTTTGTCAATTTAAGTTCATTCAATAGCCTTTTTTCACACTTACATATATAAGTACATACATATGTAGCTAGATATGTACCGACATACATATTGTGGGATTGAATCATACCATTTATTTTCACGGGTTCTCAAGACAAAAGAGCATTTCTCTAATATTTTCGCTATTATAAATGTTAAATTGAACAGGTTTTGTTTTCGCAATATTTAGGTGGTGGTAAGGTAATACAAAATGCAATGAATCTGATATCTCAAGCGCCATATAACCACACCTGACACTTGTTGCGAAATCCCTCTATGCTTGCGTATTGAGTTTTGAGGTTAAAATAGCGTCATCTTAATCAATATTTATGCCCATTATTTAATCCTAGGTTCTTAACACTGTATTACTATCATTTTATTGATGTTCCTGTCATACATTATCGTGAAATCGAGATTCGACAAGACCTTTATTTTCTAAGGTTGAGTTGAAATTTTACTATCATAAAATATTACCGATAATCTCCCCAAATGCATTTGAATCGATGTCATATTTTGAATACTAATAGAGTTTATATAAATAGTTTTAAAACATCATCTAAATGCATTATGTAAATATCACCTATTTAAGTACAATTTTAATACCAGTTTTATTTATCATTCACCGAAATTCGAATCTTGCCTATAGTAAACAGGTTTTTATATAATAAGTTTATAAATAAGTATAGTATTTGTTATACATAAAAAGTAATATGATGATTTTAAAAGCGTTTGTACTTTTATTTTAAATAATTTAAATAACTATCAAAATATCGCATCTCAGAAAAAATATTCTTTTGAGTCTGGAATTGTTTTTTCTGAATTACGAACTACATTTTTTATATCATATTCATTACCTTAGATCAATTATTCAAAGCTGATGTAATACATAAAATATAATTTGAATACACTCAATTAATCACGTGTGAACGATTTTTGGCACTTCTTATTATTTATTTTGAGTTATGAACATAAGGATACAGTAAGAAGAAGTACCATTTTGGTATGGTTAATCGATAAAATCTGCCATTTATAAAGAGCTAATGGACGAATTTTTGTTAATGAAAATTAATGAAAAATGGCTTGATAACTTAATTCATAGTTGATTAGTATGGTATCAATGTAAGCGCCCTTTACCTTGAAACTTGCTTGATTTATGAAATTAACCTTTCAGACGGGGAGCGGGTTACACTGGATATTTAATATCATCATGTAAGTATGCATTAGAAAATATCCTAGTATAAATACGACAAGTAGCTCTAGGTGCATCGCAATTGACAATAATCTGCCTTACAGCACCTACCTGACGATTGCCTAAAGATCTTACCAAATCATGAAGACGGTAAATAGGGAGTCATTTAAAGTTACCTTTAAATTATATTTCATTTTTTTTTTTTAATTTTTCAGTTCGCTTTACTTTTGGGGTGCTTTGCCGTTTGTTTGGCAGCTCCTCAAGGAAAAGATGAACCTATTGCTATAATCAGTCAGAACTCTAATGCTGAACCCGATGGCTCTTATCAATATGCGTAAGTTAATATAAATTAATCTTGATTTATCATAATCAATATGTATACATGCAATATGGTCACATAGGTTGATAACCGGTCTATCCGTTTAATATAAATTATAAAATTTCTTATTGATTTTGATATTTTTGAAATGTGCATGCATACATAATATATGCGTTTATTTTTATTATATTAAGAAAATAAAAAATATTAAATAGCCAAAATTATGAAGTTTCCATTACTTCAATTATGTGTTTCAAAAAAATATCGCAAAATTGAAATTTTATAAGTTTATTAAAAACCCATTTATTACATATTGAAATCGATGAAACATGTTATCATATATTTGATAAATAAAAGAGTATATAATTCGGAAAGGATTTTGAGTATTGTCCTATGGAAAAACTAAACATTTATGTGGTACTTATATTTTTTTAATTATTATTTATTTTCAGTTATGAAACGGCAAATGGTATTAAAGCAGATGAAGTAGGAACTTTGAAAAAAGCTACAAATCCAGATAGTTCTGATGTGATCGTAGCTCAGGGTTCTTATTCCTACACAGCACCTGATGGAACATTAATATCGGTCGTTTATGTTGCTAATGATGAAGAAGGATTTGCTCCTAAGGTGATTTATTTTAACAATTATTTATTTATCTAATTTAAATTTTTCTTCTAATTTATAGGGAGATCATTTGCCAACACCACCGCCAATTCCTCCAGCGATCCAGAAGGCTCTTGATTTCTTAGCCACTTTACCTCCACCTCCAGCCGGTCGAAATTAATATTAAAAAAATATTTTTAACAATGAATTGTTTATTCGATTTTCGGAATAGAGTGCCATCTTTTAACTTCGATGTAAGCCTCTCAACAATTGACTGTTTCTTAAATTTTATACCGCGACGCAACAGATAGCTCTTTGATTTTCACATTATATCCTAATAGTTTGTATATACATTTCTATAAATGGAGTCTCAATATGTATTTATATATATATATTTTATACCTGATATATGTACCAAATATTTATTTGCATTAGAAAATATTTAAAAAAAGTATAACTATTAAACTATGTGCATAAAAATTGTATGTTATTCTTTCACACACACATCACAAAATAAGGTTGGGCAATTAAATAAAAAACTTTGAATTAACAATAATTGATGTCAGATTTCTCACCATAAAAATAAGCTTTTAAAAATAAAATAAATACGTTATGATCAACTAAAGAAAAATAAAAATAAGATTAACTATTTGAAATCCAATATATTAATTTTACACTCTCAAAACTCTAATGATATAAAAAAATATTTAGTATGAAATTTCCCAAGAAATTACTTATATAACCCAATTTATATTTTTTACTAACATATCCAGAGTACTGAAATAAATATTTCATCCCAAATATACCTTCAAATGGTTAGCGAATAGTTAAGCACATACTACATTAAACTATATATTTTATGTTAGAGTTGCTTTGTATAAAATCATTATTTTAAGTAAGGTAATATGATTAACAAGAAGCTCAATAGTGTTTATGTAGTTCTACATATATTATTACTATAAAAGAATATTCCACAAAGATCGCTTTCTTAGAAATTTATTACGATTGCCAAATAAAAAAGGACATTTCAAAATATTATAAAGAATTTGGTGTCAACGCAACTGCTGTAGGCCATCACTATCATCATTATTCATTACGTATTAAGTCATCATAGAATAATCTCTATAGTATTTCAACCACGTGGATTTGTTTTTTCACCAATGACGCGGATGTGTGGATATTTGTGATTGGAATATCTATATATTATCAAAATCTGTCCAACCCCGAGTTACTTTATTAATTTTTAAAATTCATAAAATAATAAAAAGATCGAAAATTGGCAAAGTATTATGGCAGATGCGGCTTTATACATATTATGGTGATGAAAGTGAAAGTTGCCCGTGTCATCTTTTTGTGGGTGATTGTCAACTGGTGGGCGTCGAATAGCTAGACCCTATAATTTTAGTTTCATTTTTATTATCATTATAAAAAATATTCATTTATTATACGCATACTCATTTCATCATATTAAATATAAGTTTTATTTTAAGAAATTTATTACTTTGATTTAATTTTCACAATGATTCTCGTGGAAGTTAAATCAACTAAATTTATTTAATTATGGAATTTTACCCAGACGTCAACAAAATCAACAATGACATATTTTATTTAAAGGTAATATTGAAATTATTACTTACCTCCAGATAACAGATTGTGTCTATCTTTATCAAGATTTGATGCATTTTTAATTTATTTTACTTCTTCAAATATACCAAATTGTATTATTATTATTATTTATTTATTTTTATAAGTACATATTTATATTATTTCATCCTGCAGTATCACTAGAGTATTACGGGGGATCCCAAGTCGCAGCAATGATAATGTAGCACTTCACAGTTGAACATGGAAAAAAATATGAGTTTTAACAAATAATATAAATGAAGAAGAAGCATATAAAATATGGAACAATAAATAAATCTTAAAAGGATATTTATTTAATTTAAATATAAACATATTGACTGCTCCAGCGTATAAGTGCGAAAAAATTCTGTGTGCTCTTAAGTTTTTATTGAACTGAGCCACATATTCAATCTGGTAACACTGCCTGTCACGTGTCACTCGGTTTAATAATAATTTATAAAATATAACAATTTACTATTGAATACCTTCTATTTGCAGAGACATGAAATGTGTTATAGATAATGGATGAATCTACATTAGTTGCTGGTCAAATAGGACTATTATACTATTTCAAAAAAGTCCCACTTAATAGGTTAAATAAAGATTGAAATTTTTTGACGTTTCATACATTTCATACATACAATATGTGGCTCAGTCCCATAAAGACTTGCACTTACGATATTATACGCTGGAGCAGTCGATATGCACGCTCTCCTTAAACATTGGATTTATGATTAAGGAAACGCATATTCGATTAAATAATTTATATTGGAATATAGTGATTCAAATAAATCTTACCTTTAAACTTGGTTATGTGTTTATATGTAGTGTATTTTTGAATATTGTATTTACCAATAATATATCCAAATCATTTATAACTAATGTATCTAATATGACTATTTTGTATTATGCATGTATGTAATAAAAATTAAAAAAAATCTTTTTGAGAAATGTTTATTATATCATTGTTTATTTAATGTATCAAAACCAGAATGCATTTTTTTTATTTTTATTATTATTTATTGTCCAATCCGTCATAGTTGTGATCTCCTGCCGGTGGAGCAGTGGCCAAGTATGCTAAAGCCTTTGCAATAGCTTCAGGAATGGGAGGTGATGTTGGCAGGTGGTCTCCTTTAGGTTGATATCCATTTTCATCAGCTATATATGTCACCATGAACACATTACCATCATTATCCTATTAATACAACATAATATTACATAATATTTTTTTTTCTATACCAAGGTACCAAAAAAAAAAAAAATTATTTCTATTATGCATTTATGGCGACTCTAGATATTATTTTTTAAAATAAATAAATATGTACGGAAAATCTATAAATGTATATTCCACCTTTAAGCTTTATACCCCACACACATTCAGCCTGAACTGCTTATCCGAAACCAATCACACACACCATCAGCTTGAACTGTTCACTGAAGGACTGGACAGATACAAAGAGCTGTATTCATTATAACAGTGTATTGAGAGTGTGTGCGTGCGATGCGTATGCGTGTACACCAATACTTAAAATCTCTAGTCTATTTGAACACACACGACTCATTAACAAGGCCTTAAATTTGATTATAAGTAGGCATTGACTGACTCCCCACACATCTTAAAATCCGGTAGCTTATGCCATTTTCCGATATATTTTTAAAACGTTTATTTTAAAGGTTTATTATTCATTGAGCTAATGATCATATACATAAAAAACTCTCATATTGAATATCGATTGATTATATTCAATATATCACCTTCTCTCATTCAAGGTTATTCCTAAATAATATATGTAGTTATATTTAAAAAGTTATAAACAACAGAGAAATAAATTAAAAGATGAAAATATTGAGTAAAAATTATCAATTTTTAAATATAATCATAATTAAAACAGAATTTGATAGAATGAAAATAACCAGAAGTTTCTTTTTAAATAATTATGATAATAATAATATAATAAGTGTGTTATTAGTATGTAGTGACTAAATTTTAGGGTTGGCCTAGTTATTTTCAAATTCAAAAATATTATTTAAATTTGTATTTTCAATTAAAATGTAATATTTCAAAGCAGTGTTGACATATTTCATTTTTGTGTATCACGTCGATGTCGTAAAAATAATTTCACTATTTTTTTCTTATTTGCAAAATAAATAATTTTATAACACGTCAACACACAGAAAAATATTCTGGAGGTTATTCCAATAAATAATTAGAATTGAACTTTAGCTTATAGTTTTTTTTTAATACGAATTAACAGGAAATTGTTACATTGAAGGTGAGTTTAGATGAATTGAGTATAAGAAATATTATGAAACATATATGATAAATGTAGGTTATTTTTGTGTAATCATTAAGTTATAAATTATGTTTTTTTTTTTACCTTATAAGTATAAGATCCTTCAACAGCTTCTCCGGCATGTTCTTCATCAATTCTTTTTAGAGCACCTTTTTGCATTGCTTTTGTGCCATCAGCGCTTTCATAACTAAATATAAATATTTTAAATTAAATATTGCTCTTTATTAATCAGTATTTTTTACCTGAAATAAAAACCTCCTCCAAAGCCATCAAACTCGTTCCTAGATTTAACTATCGGGACCACTTCCTCCTTCTTTAGAGGACTTTCGTCCAATTCTAATGGATCAGCAAAAGCTATTGAAGCTATTGTTAAAATTAAAGCTAAACAAAATTGTTGTTTCATATTTTGGCAGAGATAAACGTCCTCAACGACCACTTTTGGGAGAATGAGTTCTGTTTAAAGTGCTATTTAACACCTAAGATTAGCAATGTTCGCTCATACGGATTCAAAAAGCGTTCGTGAGACACCATCAGAATTTGTATTGCAACTAGAAAAACCAACAATTATGTTTTTCGAACTAATTATTTTACAGATAATTAAACTTTCGTCTTTACTTCACAGAAAGTGACATTTCTCGCAGATGATGTAGCTTCTCTGTCAAAATGTCGATTTCTCAGTTATTTTGTCACGGATCGCTCATTCTTCAAAACATTTTTATTGTGGCTGCGATTGAGTAATGTGTGACATATTTCATTTTAACCAGTGAATGTTTATAAAAATTTAAATTTTATATAATAAATATAGTGTTGAAAACGTGAAATATGTACATTGCATTTTAGTGCTTTGGTTACCTTGAACTTTATATTATTTGACATTTTTTAAGAAAATACACAATTCAAACAAAACATCATCTCTGGTTTCTTATTTCTTTTTTCATCACAAAAAGAATTTCAGATACCAAGGTCTAGTGAAAGTTAAACCAAACAAATGGTATTTATGGTATGAATATTAATTTATTTATATGAATCCGATTGAAAAATTATAAAAATTTATAATCAAATGAATTAATTTAATATTTGTATATTAAAATGTATTAATTAAGTTTGAATTATAGATCGATTGATTATAATACTACTTACAAAATCATACATCTTACAAATTAGACTTAGGAGTGTACAGAGCATATAAATCTTTTTACCTATAAATAATAATTTCAACATTAATAATTTTAAATTTAACATTAGTAATTATGTTTTGTTTTACAATTTCTTTGTTAAATATAATTTACAATAATTACTATGATACAATACATAAAAATAATGAGATTAAGCTTACGTGGTCATGGTCTTTTTACTTTTGTTATAATGAGGATAATTTATTTGAAAAATAGATTTTATTAAAATAATCATTATAATATATGGGAAAAATTTACAAAAACCCATTTGTGATAAAATTAATAATAATATTAAGTTATAAAAAGTATGGGAAAAAATAAAAACCCATTATTATTTCATTCTAAAATAATTTAAGCCTTTATTTTTATGTAAAGAATTGTGTTAGAATTAAAAAAAACCAGCGACAATTAAAAATACTAAATTTAAAATTAAAAAATAAATACTTATTTGATGCTGTCAGTAAATAATAATTCAAATTGCTAAATTTTATCGATTAAATCAAGGGGTTCATAGTAGGCAGAGTGACTGCGTGCAAAATAATACCTTGTACAATTTTTTTTTTAATTTAATAAGCATGTGTGATTAAAAAATTAATATGAACATTGTTATCGTCAATCAAAGGTGGAGGGACTATCAGAGTTTTATCAAAAACGTAGTAAAACTACTGACACATATTCTTTTATAACAAGACTCTGCGTCAAAAAGCGTCAGAAAGGCTCGACATGACAAACTGCCGTCATGAATATGCGAGAATTTCACTTGTTATCTTTTTTTCAGCACCGTGTAATATACATAAACTTGCGCAAGTGACTTGAACGGCATTGTGTACACGTGCAAGTAGGAAATAAAGAATATAATTGTTGTTTGTTGCACAATATGGCGGCGGTTGTGGTTGTTACGTGTGATGAGATGATCAAAAGTGAAATTGTACTTGACACACTGCGGTTTTATTGACCTCTACAGCTTCCATTCTTCGTTTTATGTACACTAATAATCAGAATTATATCTGAAAATGGCGTTGTTATACAACACTGGAACTAATTTTAATAGATTTATTTAAAAAAAATGGCTCAAAATATTTTTTTACATCTACATGGATTTGAGTTGATCGAGGTAATACAATTGTTATATATTTTAAACAGTCAGCTACTCAACTCTAGATTAATTGTGATTATTATCATACAAACTAATTCACTGCACAAAAATCAACCCATGACTCGAGAGTTACGTCGAGAGAACCCACCGTTTGAAAAAACCGGCCCTTAATCCCCAATAAGTACATTGACCTTTTATTTATGTTCGAAAATGTCCCCATATCATTGTATAAATATTCTTACGTAATAAAGAAATCGTAAGGAATATTAAATGCTAAACATTTTGAAAATACCTACATTAAATTCAAATAGTAATATCATTAAAATAATATACATTTTTTGTTTGAATAAAATTTATTCGTACTTATTCATGATATATAAATTAAATCCACTTCTTGCATACTTTTCCTTTTTACGTTTCCGACTATTAAAATTCATTAGCTGTTATTATGTTTAATGATGTAAATTTATTTATTAGTTTTAAACGCATATACATATATTTTTGGTTATTACAATACATTTTAAGGACTAAATTTAATAAAGAAATAAATGTTTATTTTGCAATCAATGAGACAATATTTTGTTTAATATTCCATCGAAAATAGATGAAGTGTAAAAACATTGTTTTTTATTAATAAACACGCACAGTTTATAATTTTAAACGTATTGTATAAATACATTGAGTCATACAATTCAAATTAACCACGCAAATAAACATTCGACAATGTATGAACATTTCATTTGTTCATCATCCGTATAATATCTTGTGTAATAATCGCCTTCAAACATTTATCGTTTTCCTTTGCAAACATGATTTATTACCTTACAAAACCTTAAAAGTATATACTTAAAAGTGTTTCCTCTGTTGTCTGCCCTTTTGTCGTACATAATGACTTGGCAGGGCATTTTGTTACTTTTTCCTCGACTTACTCTTTCAAGGGCAACTTCCATAAAGGTTTCCATAAAGAACGAAGAAACTTTAAATGGATTTAAATAAAAGCCTACAGCAAGTGCTGTCGTTAAGAAATGCTTCTTAGTTATGAGGAGTCATACTTTAGTACCAATAATAACCAACGTCGGATACAAAATTAACGACTTCGCGAAGTGAACCTCACAAAAGATTCATCTCTTGTAGAGAAAATAAAATGTATTCATATAAAATGTATTTGGTGAAAATTTATATTTTATTTAAATAATTCCTAGTAATGTGGGAATGTCACGTCACCAAATAAATGGCGATCAGAATTTACATTTATAATTAAGGATATTTGAGGTCATTTAAGTTTAAATTCAGCTCACGAATTTTGAGCTGCAGGATACTGATGAGCATTTTTCGAAATAAAATACATTTAAAATATATTTACAAATTGAATAGATATGTATAATTTAAAATAATTGCGTCACATACAATGGAGCAAATAACGCGCTCGACGTATTCTCAAGTGGAAAGTAAATCATCCTTTGTTTGATGTTTAGAGTAAATAATAACCCATATTATGAACATTTATGTTTGTCGAAACTATTATATAATTTTTAAGAAATTGATTATAATTGTGATTGAAATTATTATCATCAATAAAAACTTCTACAGCTTATATGATACGAATTATATTATAATTGACTTCGTCTGACTCTTAATTAAATACAAATAAGTACTGGTCATCTAAATACATTACCATTGAATAATATTTATATTTATCACATACAACTTAAAAAGTGATTAATCCATTTAATGCAAATCAACCAAATAAAACTCTAACAAAATAAAATGTACTTTTTTGTATTTGGAGAGCATTGTCGAAATTCAGGCAGGTGCAGATTAACTAACTTACTCACTGCAGTTGTGATTGGTGATATTATATTATAGTTTTATGGTGTGACCAATCAGGTACATTTGTTGGTAAATAAACTTGCATTTGAGTATTTATAAAGGGACATTTTCTCTACGAACTAAGTGTAGTTAGTTCAAAGTCAATCTTATTTGGTTTACGTAAACATACATTATGTTTTTTTTTTAAATATTTTAGTTACTTATGAGCAGAAATAGTCCGAATGGGTGTAATGTAACGTATTCAAGATCTGCAACGATCTTTATTTATAATATTGGTTTATTATTTTATTTCAAATCTCTGATATTTTCACAAAATAATATATGATATACATCTAGACTAAATAAATAAAATATTAATATAATTATACATTTTACCGAACATTTAATAATTATAAGAAAAATGTAAGCCGCAATTTCTATTGTGCTCAATTTAAACCCTGTTTATCCACCCTCTTGGCCGAGGATAACTTATGGTTTATTCGTTTATTATTATAAAAACCGTAAAATAAAATATAATATTTTATAAGACGAATATATAAAAGTTCATAGATAATGAATTGTAAATTTTATAGTATTATTTAAAGGTTGAATTGTAGATAAATAAGACTATATACATATTGGTTATGAGTATACAAGTGAGATTATCTAAGGTGTGTTCTGAATGAAAGCGATCAAAATGTTTTGTTCTTGTAGACAAAGCAGTTAACGGTATTGAAAGATGTCTGCATACGTAACAGTTCAATATTCTCTCATTGTTAATTGTTCATATCTCCCATCAATGGCCAGTCGATAAATTAACATATGGATTTTTATTTATTATTTGATATATTTGATTTGGTTTATTTTCATGTTAATTGAGTTTTTCGCGATAATGGTCGAGGTTGAATTGTGGCTTGTTGGAGCCTTGGGTTTGTATTTGCCGCGGTCCCGCGCGTCGAATTTTCCGAAAAATTCCCATTTCATAACGCATAAGCGGTGTATTTTTTGTTTTCTAGACTTTGCACACACAGTGATGATATTTCGGTAGACAGAAGTGAGAAGCAGTATTGGTAGGGGTCGACAGAGCAAACATTGGTTTCCCATATAAATGTGCCTGGAAGATACTCGCACACAAGTCATACGTTGACGTCTCAGTATACACCAACGCCTTATACTGAAAGCACGTACCAAACCTGAAAATGACTGAATTCAAGTGGGCTTCAATAAGCCTTTCACTAATTGCCACCTTGTGCCTTACCGTGGTCACATCTCTACCTGTGGATAACGATTACCTTACATCCACCCCTATTCCGATCGTAGCACAAGCTGAAGAATTTGAACCAGATGGCAGTTACAAATACAGGTTGAATACATTAAATAAAAATATTTTAATTAATATATAAAATTTCATACAACAACAAATATTCGATTGAAAATTACAACATTGATCATTTTTCGTACTTTGTAACGCTATACATTTTTTATGTGGTTGAATAATAAGTAGTTATTGTATTTTTTCAGCTTCGAAACAGCAAACGGCATAAGATTTGAGGAAAAACAATATGTCAAAACGATTCCATTTATAAGAACAGCTGAAAACGCCAATTTGAAGGATGCTCCTGAAAATATTGAAATTCATGTACAACAAGGATCGTACACTTACATCGCACCTGACGGCAGTACTATTAGCCTAAGGTAATATTTGGCAAGGTTATTTTATTAAATTAATCACCTTTTTGTTGATAATTTTAATATTTAATGAAATATGTTTTTGTCAGTAATTTTTTTTTTCAATGCAATAGTTTGTTTTTCCTATGCACAATGTTTCTATTGATTTTACTACTTATCATTATGTAAAATCTAAGTTTTGTAAGAACCAATGACATAAGATAATTGTTTGAATTTCAGGTACATTGCTGATGAAAATGGATTCCAACCAATTGGTGATCATTTGCCAACAGCTCCTCCAGTACCTGAAGCCATCCAGAGAAGTCTCAATTTAGCTCCTCCTCCTGTTATTAATTTCGAGACTGAAGCTGTTCCCAATTCCCCGATTCCTCAAGCTTCTGATACATCCGATTCTATTGTGAGTCTCCAGGAACAGTTGGAAGGAGAGCCCGAGGAAGAACAACCTCTTCCCAACATAGATATAGTCACAAAATAATAACATAAAAAACAACCCGCGATTAATCAACACTGCCACTATGCATTTCAATTAAAGTATAATATTGCCAATATATTATTTATAATAAATTCTACAATCATCACACAAAACGCAGTCATAAAAAATGCCCTGTAAATATTGTCACGTTTCGTTTTCATTTCGAGTGCCATTTGTGTTATATTTTTTTATATGTATGTACCTTTAAATAAATAATTAAAAAAATATAAATGAACATTATTTTTTTTAAATAATGAATCTAATTCACTTTGTCCTCGATGGCTCACGACATCAATATTTGACCATTATGTAATAAGCCATGTTTGGAAAATTGAGTCCATGCAGTAGTTTCGTGTTGTCTTTGCAATTAGGATACAGAAATATAAATATATTTTACTTTACAACAAACAACAGTATTTTAAATCAATAATATATATCAAGATACTATGAAATTAAGAAAACAAGGGCTTAATAAAAACTAGCCTATATCATATGATTATAAATTATTATAACTATCTTCTATTAAATGAGTACCATTAATTTAATAAGTCATCTACTAATTATAAATAAATATTTTTTTCACACCCACATTATATAATAATGCATTTCAAGTATATTTTTTAATTTAAAATTTTTCCGTTGCATAGCCAATTACAATTACTAATGAGGTGTGTTTCACGATACTGGAAAGTAGCATATTTGTTTCCTTCTTTTAACTGTTGTATATGATTATGACAATATTTGCATGATAAACACCATATCAAATCTATTATACACGCCCACCTAAATGCTGGTGAATTCACAATTTTACCACTGAAAATCACGTATTGAAAAATTGCGGATTCGTGATTGGATACAATGTGTTATTTCAAAACCGGCTATCGTTTTTTGTAGCACGCAAAATCTGAATAATTTCGTCAGATATTATCTAAAATTTCGATTTACCCTACCTATGTAAGAAACTGAGATTTATGACCATACATCAAATCTGATAGTAATCGTGTGATGTGTATAAAATTTATAAATTATTAAGCAAAATGTCTTTTTTATCTTTTGTCCTGTAACATCCTTAATATAAATTATTATCATTTTTATAAATATATATATATATATATATATATATATATATATATATATATATATATATATATATATATATATATATATATATATGAGAAGCAATAAAAATATTAAATGCTCAATTATTCTATACTACTATTTAATTTTTGACAACGATCCAGTACCCTGAATATTGAAGAAAAGTTTGAAGATTATCAATCAAAAGTTAGATTATTATTTTTTTAATAACTCCATAAATTTTAAGTATTCAGGAATCGTCATTAAACTTTTTCTTTATTATGTTTTATATAATTTAATAAAATAAAGGAGTGTAAATAAAAATTTAAATTTTAATTTTATTACTTCCTGTAAATTTCTAGTTTATAAAAGTTGTTAAAAATTATTCACACAATTACACGTTTTACTATTTTAAAATATATAAAAATTTATTACAAATTCACTATTATCACTATTATTATAGTTGTGAGGTTATGATGCTTATTTATCTATATAAATACTTTTATTAATAAATTAAAAATGTCAATTCTTGAGTTAATACTGTTTTTATATACCTTGGTGTGTGATACTTATGTATGTATGTATATAGAATTATCTCTTTCATTAATAAAGAGCATCATTATTGCATTATCAGGAGCACAATTTTGATATGTAGAGACGTTTAATACTGTTTTAATCCTACGTTTGCAGATTTTTGATAATCTGGCCTTGGAACTTATATTGCCATATGCCACCGCAAATATAAAATAAACCTACTTTTATATTATGGAGGTACTTAAACCGGCGAGAATGTTCCAGTTATCGTTTCTGAATTGCGATGGTCTGTTAAAGGGCCGCCGAAGGTGAACGGAAACCAGCTTCAGAGAAGAGAACGCAAAATATCCAACCTACGTTAAATGTGGATCAACTGATGACGATGATCATATTGATGATGAAGAAGAAGAATAAGCAGGGGAGAAGCGTATAAGAAGGCTGACTCGACGGGGAAGAAAGCATAACACATTCTCCTTTCACACAGTCAACAGGCCGCTTGTCAGCCATCATGAAGTTTCTGGTTAGTAAATAAATACAATTAATTTTATATCAACATGTATTACTAACAATTGACATTATTACATATATTTATTATTGATCATTAAAAACAGTCACTATTGAACTTAATATATAACAAATTATGTCATTGAAACCGGTCAAAACAAAACTTTTCCAATATACCCAACATTTATATATAAATTTGTTTCACCCAATAGATATATTTAATGCCATAATTATAATATTTATTTCATTGTTATACTTTGTTGTGAATTTTATAAAAATTATAAAATATTGGAAAGATACCCATCCACTATATCGTCGACTGTATTTGAAGATTGCGTAACTCCAAAATATTTTATATTAAATTTCACTGCCATATAGTGAGATAATTTAATGCGGAAATATTGGAAACATTCTTAAGATCAGAAATAAATAATTAAAAATAAACTAAATTACATTTTATATGGGTTTTATAAAATACATGTTTACTTTTAAATCTGCGTCTTTCACCTTAAATCGGTTTATTGTCTCTCCTTTGACATTTGGCAAGCCTACAATATGATTGTTATATATTTATATATTTTATTTTATACATAATTTTTTTAAAGACTCGCTTGATTTTAATAATTCCATATAAAAATGACTTTCCGACTAAGCTGGGCTGATATTTTTAATATGTTTCTAAAGATGACTTATTTTATTCAGTCAAAATGTCCTCAGACAGTTGAATATTGAATATATGTTTCTTATAGTAGAAATTAAGTATAAATTAATCTTTTTATTTGGTAAAATACTTTAAAGTATTAAATATTTAAACATGATTTAATATATTAACACAAATTAAAATCGCATTTTTGAAATGTAATATTTGTAACTTCCTGGTACGTATGTTTTGAAATTGTTAAGAAATGCTGTAGGCTTGGGACGTCTATTTGTCTAAAAAGAATCTCATTATCTGCAATTGAATGAGACTCTGTTACAGTACATATTTGTATTGCATAATGATGTAATGAAGCAGACGGGAAAGTATGCCAGAGGCGGTTCGTGACCCGAACCACGCCCGACAGATGCATCCCATATTCACTTTCATTATGATTGATTTCAAACACGATATTTGTCATGTAGATATTGCACAATAATTATGTGAAAACAAATTGCACAATTATCACAAAACATGCGATATGGGAAATTACACCCTGTCGAATTGACGGCATCGTCTTCTAATGGAATAATACACCTTTCAAACGAAAACAATTTAAACATTGATTTCTTACGTATTTAAATTAATTTATTTAATATTATAATGATACTAAAATAATTGAACTGTCTTTGGTTTCAAATTTTAATTCGAAATTAAAAATCGCGTTTTAATTATTTATTAATTTATATACACGCCGAGCGACTTTTTTAAAAGGATTTATATAATTAGTTAATTAATAGTCTGCCCGATTTAATAATCACCTGAATATTTACCTTACGTTCCAGGAAATCAAAATAAACCTGGATTAAGGCCTGATCGGGTTTTATTAATATTATTCCCGATCTTTCCCAGTAACAATAATCGAACGATTTTTTTTTAATTGAGATGGATTTGAACCTATAACCGCAGTTTTTGTAGCCACGCATTTGATCCCCTAAAGTTGAATCTATATAGTCTTATATAATTTCCTGTAAATAAAATCTATATATAACCGTTTATACAAACGGTAAAAACATGAAGCTTTTTTAATAAAATACATATCGTATTGGATTTTTAGATTGCAATAATATGGAAATAAGTTTTTTTTGTTCTTGTGTTTCGAACAAACGGATTATTATCGGAAATTGCATGTGTCTAATATTCAATCTAATGTTGTAAATGCTATTTTGAATAATCCCACGCCATTTAACCTTCCTTATACGTACAAGCGTTTGGCATTTTTATCACAAGCGATGAGCTGTTGTTGCGTTATTGTTATTGGTAAAGTGTGATAAAATGCAAATGAGTGATTATAGGCTTCGATAATTTCACAAGATCCAATTATTCATCTCGGTGTAATAAACGAGTTCGTCTGCACGTATACTTTCCATCTTACATAATAATATGATCCTCAGTGTGTTTGTATGTGACTGGGTCAGTTGGGCAACCGGGCTCGTCTTTGAAGATGACCTGCTCCGGACGGGACGGGACCGGTTCTTGACCGGCCCGGTTACGTAACAATAAATAACAAGCTCTTATGTGAGAACAACGAGATGAAGATCGCATTGTGAAATTTGAATCGATTTTATGTGGCCATTTCGGAATTCATGCTATCAAAGACGTCCAACAATTTTTGTACCAACTTTGTTCCTCAAATATCCAGATTGAATAATTTTTACGTTAAATTGTGATCCAAATTACCACCTGACTTGCCTTCCCAATAGCTCATCACTAATTAAATTTTATAAAAGATCGATTATTCCAACAAAAAACTAGGTTTATAATATAAGAGGAATATTTTTGTCTGAATGATTACCAACGCTTTTATCAAAATGACTTTGAAATGAAATAAAATTATACTAGAATTCCTGTCATGATATTTTTTATAAATTAATCTTTAAAATATATCAATAATGATTATTTCCTATCGTTTTTAAGTAAATTCATTGCCAGCAAAAATGGCGTCACTTGGTAAATATAAAGTAGCGAACTAGATTTTAAGGGTTCTTTACTGTGGGGTGGCCTGAGAAACCACATCTTCTTTATACTCCTGACCAACCCCTCACAAAAGAGTTCTCATAGATTTGTTAATTAATTATTTTAAAACGAGAAAGCATAAAACAATAATAATATACAAAGTATGCAGATATATATGCATCTTCAATGATAAATATTTCTATAAAAAAATTTACCTTAAAATATATAATATCAATATCCTGTTATCTCAGAATATGTTACTGAATTTTTATTTCATATAATTTCAGATAATTGCCTTAGTTTTGGTTGCATCCTCCAGTGCCTTGGCACAGAGACAAAGAGGTAACCAGCAATATCAACAGAAGCAATATAATAATCAACAACCCCAACAACAACCACAACAGCAATACAACCAACAACCTCAGGCAAGGTCTTACGAACAGAACCCCGAACCCCAACAACAAGAACAAAGTTTCAAGCAACCTATTTCAGTTCCCGAATACAAGCCCCAACAAGAGTACAGACAAAGTGCTGCTCAACAACACGTCGACGAATACAGGCCCAAAAATTCATTAGAAACAACTACATGGATTCCCATCATCAGATTCGCCAAGGAACAAGAGAACGACGGAAGCTACAAAACCTCGTAAGTTTTTCGTCAATTACAACTTTCTCATAATATGATTTAACATTGGGTAATACGACTTGCGGTGAAAGTGTCATATGCAAAAATTACAAATAAAAAAAACACATGCAAAAACTTTCGCTAGGGAAGAGTAATGACGTATTTTTGACGCGTGAAAGGGAATGTTATACTTTTTTATAATATTACTCAAACTTCCCATTGTTGTTTTATAATTTTTATTTCCGGAAAGTTTTAATGTATTTCGTTTAACATGTAATGAAGCATGCAATGTTTTTTTCCAGATATGAGACTGGTAATAATATTATCGCTGAAGAAACCGGTTTCCTGAAGAATGTTGGAGAGACAGACAGGGAAGCTCTGGTTCAACATGGATCTTACACTTATACTTCTCCTGAAGGACAATTGATCACAGTTCAATATACAGCTGATGAATTTGGTTTCCGTGCTACTGGAGATCATATTCCAACCCCACCTCCAGTTTCCCCTGAAATCCAAAAAGGATTGGACCTTATCTATGCTGGAATCAAAGCTAATCAGGTCGGTTTGTCATATTAATAAAAATAGGTACCATATTCTGATTTAAATATTATTTTAGGAGAGGTTAGATCGTGAAGCCAAGCAAAACCCCGAAGCTTTCGCCAAGAAGCAAGCCGATAGAGCTGCTTTGGATTTCTCTGGTCAATATTATCAACAATAAAAACAGTCTCTCTAATCCTTGAATCCCGCTATTCTCGTATTATATAATTCTTGCATTTAATATTTCATCCATATTATAAATCGCTTTCTTCATCTTACTGGGATTATACACATATGTATATATGTATTTGTATGTACGTTTAATACTTTACTTATATTAAGTATTTTCTCCATCAAACTATGAATATATTCTTACATCTTTTATTTTCAACCCTCCATTTCATAATATATTTAATTTTAATTGTCTGTGATATATTTTCTTATTATTATCAGCACTTCATTTTAGCACACGAAATCCTTTCTTATTATTCAATATTCGATTATTCTTATGTACTTATTGTATTTTCCGAAATTCTTACTCTATTCTTGTTTTTCATACATTGATATAATTGTATTTAATTAAAATATGTTTAATAAAATATTTTTTGATAAAATACTTGTTTATTATTTACAAATGATTATTTGTTTAACTGTGAGAAACATACATACACTGATACCAACAAAACATTAGTTTACAATAGGAAATAAAAAGTTTTATAACTAGTGTATTTCTTTTACAATTAAATCGACAATGATACAAATGTTTATCATCTAAAACTTTTCTAGCTGATAATCACAGATGGATCTACAATCGCTATTATAATATTATAGAATAGTTTATAATTAGCATTTAAATGCATTAAAATATAAACAGATGTCTTATAAAGATTATTGTATTAAGGTACACAATTTTAAAAGATCTTAAGTACGATTTTTTTTGTAAAGCAATACATTTTTTATAAGACTAAGTTGCAGTTTCGTGCAAGTTAAAGTCCGTTTCCCTCCATCTTCTGCTTAATAAAAAATATATTTTATACACATGAAGAGATAAAAATACATAAAAAATAAGAAAGTTGGCCCAATCGAATGTTCTCTGATAATATTTTGTTAAATTTTATAATTAAAAGCTTTGTATTTTCTTTAGAGCAATGCAAATATCGAAGATAATATCTCTAATCACACCCGTTTACGGAATGATAATTCTTCTTTTTTTTATTTTGAAAACCATCGTAACGCATTAGATTATCTGTAAGGTTACGATGGTTATAATTTATGTATATGTGTGTAAACAATAAATAAACAAAAAGTGTTATCTATTAAAATATTACAATACATTACAATTATAATCAAGGAAATCAGAGTAAACCCGAATCTGATAGATCGATCGATATCGATTATTTGCTTAATAGACATATTTTATTCAAATTTAAAATAATTATTTAAAATAAAATTTGTTAGTATAAGTTCAGGATAGTTTCACGTCTACCGCATTGCAAAGGGTAGTATCAATTTTATAATGGATAGCAAAGTTGACCCGGGAATTCCTAAGGGTACAAAGAGAGTGATGCCACAACAACAATAATTCAGGGTTTGCGTCATGTCAAATTGCCCGACGGATGACTTTTAGGATGCATAGGTCTGGTTCGAGTCCCACTTCCAAAAGCCACGCCTTGCATGTCGACATAGAAAAACACTGACACTATAATCAGTAGGGTTGTCAACACAACGAGAAAATTGAAAATAGGATCTTCTACACGGGTTTTTTTAGAGTTTTGTGAGAAAAATACAGAGAGAATGATATACATTATCCTGTTTTTTGATTAGAATTAGTAAATAAAAAATTATTGTCTGGGAAGCGAGTTGACTTATCAGTGTGTTTGATATATTTTTATATAACACATACTATATGTACCCATGTATTGATTATTTTAAATTTTAAATATTAAAGATACGTCCTTAACTTAAATAAAATATGTGTGATACACACAACACACTTTTTAATATTAACCAAATTATTCAATATAATTTAAAGTGATGTACGAGAGACGAGCCTATGAAAAACCCCTTAAAACATATCGACTACTCCAGCGTATAATATCGTAAGTGCAAAAAAAAGTGTGTGCCCTTAAGTCTTTATGGAACTGAGCCGCATATTCAATCTGGTAACACTCGGTTTAATTAGTATTTATAACATATAACAGTTTACTATTAAATACCTTCTATTGACAGAGACATGCAACGTGTTATAGATAATGGATGAATCTAAATTAGTTGCCGGTCAAATAGGACTATTTTACTATTAAGTCCCACTTAATAGGTTAAATAAAGAATAATTTATAACGATATTTTACGCTATAGCAGTCGATATTGTAGTTATACATGTTGTTACCATTTTTATACATAATAAACGAGACAACTTAGATTCCTAATAAGAGCTCTTTTTATTTTTATTTGTTGTGTGTTTAAAATAAGTGCAAATGTAATGTCATTTGAAATATATTTGTCCTCGCATCCTTGACATTAAAATTGTCAAATGATGCGTCTACAAATTGTTTCTTTGTGGGAGGATTTCGAACAAGAATTGCCAAATTGGATTTTTTATGTCATCAGATGGAAGATTTAAATTTTACATTTTTTCAATTGACAAATTTGTAGTAATACTGTTAATGCAAGAAATATTTTAGTTGTGTAAAATAATTAAAATATTGCTCAAAACCCTGAATTTAGAGAAGAAAGAGAGAGGTGGCCGTAGACGATGAGCATATGAAATACAGGTGTGTCTAGAATGCACTTAAATAATATAAATAATTTAATTTAGTATATCACATAAAAATTGTTCAAACAAAATAAAGTGAATTTATCGCTGTCAAAGATGGACAATAAAATAAATATTCCATTATCAATAACCCCACGCACATTAATAGCGTCATATGCTCGCCATAATAATATTTTAAATAATACTCATTATAAAAATTTGAAAAATGAGATTTATTCCGACATTGCAATTTATCGTTTTTATTATAAAATATTTGCCTCATAACAATTTAAATAGCAAAATTACCATAAAATTCGTCCGCGATAGAATAAATTTCGTCAGTATATTTACTAATCGAACTATTGCTACAAATATAATCAATTTTTTCATTTCTCCAGTTATGTAGTAAATAAAAAAATCGTCCAAATATTTCGCGATTCGATGATAAAATAAAACGATGCACTTTTTGCAAATGCCATTTTCATCATTCGAAGGTTAATCTATCGAGGATGTAAATTTTAACATAATTTAATTAATATGTTAATGGGGGTTTGTTTGGAATTGAAAAATTGTGCTTTTTTAAGTAAGGCATAACATGCCGCAAAAATACATATTACAAATATGGTTAAGAGTAAATAATTAAAGTTTATGTTTTTAAAAATAGGTTGTTTTCCTATTACATTTAGGGTCTTTTTGGGATTAGTAAAATAAATAAACAGAAATCCTCACAAATTCTATCAATTAGTTATAGTAATGAATGTATGTACTTATTTTTTTTTAATTCAATTCTATGTCATTATAGGCATTTACAGAAATAATATATTTCCCTTCTTTTGTACCAAAATATATAAATTAGATAATTTATTATTATTATACAATTTCTTTATTCAATATAATTTGCATACAATGTTTTGATACATTATGATTGGTTGTTACAATGTTAAGTTTATAGACTTAGTCTTTTACTTATTTTAATACGGAGTATAATTAATTGATATTTAAAATAACTAATAAGTCATAACATAATTTATGGGAAAAAATACAAAAACCCACTTAAATTAGATAATATGTTGGGCTTGAAAACTTTCTTTATTATTTTTGTATGATAATATTCAAGTAATATAAATTTATAATATCTCAAAAAATATTTCAGTATTTTTCTATATTCAATATTTTTTAAATATGTATTTTGCAACAAACTAATCTTTCTTAAATTACTCATTGCATTGGTTTTATTTATAGAAAAGGCAATTATTTTTTTTACTTTTCCCCGCACACGGCTGATTAGAAATAGTTTGACGCGTGAAATATTTCGCATTAGATATTTTGTAATAAATGATGATGGATCTCGAATCTTTGATTTATAATCTCTTCTGGAAATGTTAACACCCGCCAATTTCATCTTTGATATTTAACCCTGTAACCGTGGCATGTTAAAAAATAAATCGTGATTGTTCCAAAGATTATGAAATACCTATCACTTTATTTACATTTCGCTTCGGACATAATTCATATGGTTGGATCACTTCAAATATTTATGTGAATAAAAATAACTCTCTATTTAATATAGTATAGATTATAAGAGACGTCAAGACAACAAAACAGCTTTGACATCTTCATTGATTTATCATCTAATAAAATTTCGTCTGAAATACTCTGCATTAACACTGAATTGTTTTTTTTTAATAAAATAAATGAAAATCTCCAATTTTCCCGTGAACAATATATATTATAAAAATAAATTAAATAAAAAATAAAGTGTCTATAAATCTCCAAAAAACTAATTTACCTTTTAATCTTAATTTTAATTATATTATTTTAAAAGTTTAATGATGTATTTAATTAAATTATTCTAAAAGTAATTATTCTAAATGCAGAATATTGAAAATATGATACTTAAGTGTGTAAATTTAGATAGGTCTTTGAACTTCGCGAAATTCGTTCGAACTGGTTTTATTATTAGGCCTTTATAACTATATTTAGCGTGAGAAAAATATTTATTTGAGGAGAATGGCTTGAAATAAATTATGAAATTTTATCAATCTTAGACTTTTTTTTAATATTCTTACTTTGGACAATCATATTATTTTTTCGTTCATGTTATATCTTCATATAGTATAGATTTCCCTTTCGTAACGTTTCTTCGGTCAAATCTCACGTATTTCTGCGGAAAATCGAGACATTTGGGTGCTTAGCTTTTGCAATTGCAAGTGTAATGTAATGTCAAAGAAGTGGGAGATATACAAGTGCATAGAAGGTATTGAAGGGTTAGTTAGTTGCATATATATAGACACACTTGGGTTAACACAAGTTAACTACTTCACTATCAGCCGTTGCACTCTCTAGTCTAACGGTTATCATCACCAACGAAGGTTCAACTCTATACAAGGAAACATGAATTTGGTAAGCCAATTTAGTTTATATTAATACGTTAAAGTTTTTTTAAGAATCAATTTCGGTTTAATAAATTTATGAAAAAAGTTTATGAGCAATTTGTATTATTATTTAAATTTACATCATGTGCGGGTTATTATAAGTACCTTTAATAGAATATCAAATAAGAAGCATTTCTATTATAATTTAATTTTAATCGGATGAAAATTATTTAACCATGGTATTGGTCCATACATAATTCGTAAAGGGTGGATGTGTTTATACAATTATTGCTTATAATATTTAAGACTTGATCGTGACTCATTTATTTAATTATTGATAAAATATATGAATACTGTAGCCAGATAGTTATTTATTTTATTTCGATTAATATTGATTGGAAAATGCGTATTTAGATACCATAGTCAAAGAGACTTTGTATTGTTTAATTGCATGGGTAATTTTTAAATAATATTAACAATCTTTTAATCGTTTTTTATTTTAAAAATGTCTATTTTGATTGATTCAGGGTGTAAGTTCGTAAAATGATTGTGCGCTTGCTTAATGTGTTGTTGAACTTTTCAAATAGCTATAATTGTTGAATTGCTACACGTGAAGATAAAATTAGGCAAATGTATATCTAAAAAATGTAAAACGCCTTCCTCATAAATCACCGATCCGGATTGTGAACAATCCACATGTGAATTTCGTTTCGAAATAACAAAGAAAATCAAGGCCTCAAATCAATTGATTTGCATATAATGAAATGTCCGTTTCTCGTGTGTTTTAGTTTGGAATTCACATATTTTTGGCATTATTTGTTTACGGAAATGCACAGAGAGGGCAAAAACAGGACAACAGTCAAGTACCAATCTTGAAGTATGAAAATGATGTTAATTTTGACGGTAGCTACAAATGGTCGTAAGTAAAAAAAGCATCCTTAAGAAATAATGTGAATTGTTTGTTTATTGCATGCAAACATAACAAATACCTGCTTCTTTAAAACACGCTATATTGATTAGAAAATGGATGAAAAATGTCCCCATGCATGATTTAATATTGTAATTTCAATTCCATGACAAATTGCAATCACACCTCACACGAAGGCTTTCAAAATGTTCTTGAACAACTTTGTGTTGGCTGTTATTTTTGTGTGTTTTTTTTTAATATTCTTAAATTGTTTCGGGACTGTCAGTTACGAGACAGGTAATGAGATTGCAGCTGAGGAGTCAGGCTATCTAAAAAACCCTGGAAAGGACGGAGAAGGTATTCAGACAGCTCAAGGACAGTTCGCTTACACCGCGCCTGATGGAACCAGGATACAACTGACATACACCGCTGACGAAAATGGCTTCCAGCCTCAGGTAAGGTTTTCATCATCATGATTGAGAAACACCGATCGTAAATCAAGCAAATGTGGCTTACCAATTCGAGTTATTAAATCTGATTATCGGCTTTGGGTCGCGTGTGAAGCATTTCATTTTGTATGGAGCGACAGCATAAGTGCCGAATTTGTCACGCGAATGTCGAAGTTCTTTCATAATCACCTTTGTTGTTGAGTTTTTAATATTTATTTATAAATAACTGCATACCCGATATACGTAACGTTTAAAATAAATCATATAATGGCCGCTTATTATTTAAAACTCCTCTCTTATATTACATTATCAATACAATTAATATTATGCAAAAGCTTGTTTCATTTTAATAACGATGGCTTGCTGGACACTCACAAAATTGAGTTATTTATATGAAATATATCAGCATAAAAGCAAATTTAATATTGTATATAAAATGAACTTTTATTTGCTATTTGATCTAAACTGTAATTTATGGACATATAACAAGTGTTCAATAAATCATCGAAATATTGGTCCAATTACTAAAATTACTGTTTACTTTTAAAAGGAAGGATTGTTTATTTAAGAAATCCCCTATTAATACATTTTGTCGAAATTATTATGATATATTTCCTGTTTAATTATAATACTCACCTAAGCACACAAAATCTTTGAGCATTTGTAGTGATTTTTATATTTTATAAATTGAGCGATAAGTATAAATAACATTATTTAGAAAAAAAAAATTATTGAATAGGAATATATAATATTTTAATGTAATTCTTACATAAAACACTTGAACCTATAAACTAAAGAAGAAAAATGAGAGAGAGAAAAGAGTTATTTTAATGATTTATTTAAAAAAATAGTATTACATGCTATCCAACTTAGAGACTCCTTAAAATTAGATAAATATCTATAACATATCTTTTTTCCTACTTATTAAAAAATTCTCTCAATTAGATTTATCTGTTATTGTATTGAATGTTGCATTCAAGATGGGTTAAAATGATAGTTGCACTAATTCGACAGGCGACGACCCGCAAAAACCTTCAACCGCAAAAAAATTATTTTATATTATTTTTAAAAGAACCGATATCAATGAATTTTACGAATAAATTTTTGAAATTTTTAATGTGTTCTCATTGGAATTATGATTTTAAATTATAGCATTTTGTCGACTATAATCTTCGTTCATATTATTATTTATACGATTCCCAAAGACTAAACTAAAATATATTTATGTTTTTTTTTAAGCAATTTGAACTCTATCACCGATAAATATTGACCTTCCCTTGTATGGCTTACTTCACAAGTTTACTTACAAAATTTATTTAGATGAAAATAAGTTAGTGATATACTTATCTTTTATATATATATATATATATATATATATATATATATATATATATATATATATATATATATATATATATATATATAATATATATATATATATATATATATATATATATATATATATATATATGATCTTGCATTGTTGTTGTTTGAATTGATATTTAGTCAGTATTGTAATAGTTTTGTTTCGACATCAAACGAGTCCTCCCATTAAAAAGGGCAGACAATCCTCATTTCTTCAGCTGGTCACGATGCAATGCGTCAATTGCATATTTTATGATTATGATAGTTATTGTTGTCTGTTTATAATACAACAGCTTTAATAATAATTACTATTCGTGAAGAGCCTTTCATGTCCTTCATCCTTGAAGTCGATCATGATTGACGCGATCTTTCCAATATTTATCAGCGTTTATAATTGGTCATCAATATGAGTCATATAGTTTTTATCTAATTCAAATTCATACATAAATTTTTATGTATATTCAAAATATTTAGATTTATCCTTTTTTTATTAATACGCCTTGGAGCGACCGCAAATAAGATAATTGTAGTGACTCATGGATAATATTGAACTTTTTTTAAATTGGGTCGAAAATAATATAAGGTTTTTATAAACAATAGACTGGGGATTTCCAAAATGTATGTATTTTACCTGAAATTTTTCGATGAAATCATTGATTTATCGACCGATATTTGCAGAACAATGGCAAAATGCCGAAATCGATACAATTTCTTCAAGGATATTCACACAGATGAATATTTAGACCATTACTTTGTCTACAGTCATATAAAATTGATTTACATGCTATTTTTCAATATGTATCTATTCTCGTGTGTGAAAATATAAATACGACTCAATTTGAATATGTTTATTTGAATAAAAATCTGCATTCATGTAATAAATCTTGAATGTATATGAAAATATTGTTAGGTTACCGTTATAAATCATCAATTTATTATATTTTCATTGAATTTACGAGTATCCTTTCAATTCAAATGTATCTTTTTGGGACTTTAGCGCAGTGGGGAATATTTAAATTATAAAGATGATTTCCATTCTAAAATTATTTTCGATCATAATAATACAATTGATCGGTTTCATTATTTACTCGTTCACTTCAAAAGGTGTAAATACGAATTGCAAATGAAACATCAAACTCATAAATAAATAAAGTCACTCCCCTAACAATTCTAGTATGGTGTGACCTTTTGTAGAAAAGATGAATAAAAAATAATGCGAATAAGAAGAGATCAGATGCCGAAGCGATGCTCCATATCATTATGTGCTCGCCTTGACCTTTAACAATATAACTTTAAGCTATTTTCTATCGAACTAAAACATTTGAATTGTCGTGTTCGATTAGGTAATTTTTATTGGATAACTCGTGGTAATGTTCAATTGTCTTTTCATGGCACGAATATAAAAACACGCAATCTTATCCATATCTAAACCTAATTATATAAATAAGTTTTTTGTACGTCAACAAGCTTCTTGAACTTTATCTACAACTTGAATTAAGCAATATCATTTACATAATATATAATAATGATTTTATTTCAATAAAATCAAACTTTATAATTTTAATCAATAGTGAAAAGCATTGAAAGTTCGTCAAGTATTATTAAAATTCTGATTGCCTTGATCCAGGCTTACTATGATTTTCTAAATTTTGCAGTTGAGCAGAGCCGCTCTGTCGGTGACTTGTGTAACTAATAATAGTTACTGATTACTGACAGACAATGAATGAACAGGTTGTAATGTTAAAAAAAAATGTAAAAACCTTCTTCTGAGTGAAAAAGATTACAAGTTGGAAATGTTCACATTAAATAATTTTTGACAGTATTTTACAATAAATCTTAAAATAAAATCACTTTGACGTTCTATGTATCGAATGTTAATTTAAAATTCACTTGGTGTTTAGTCCTTTAATTTTTGTTATCATATTCAGAAATATATTTTTTGAATAAAAATGAACTGTTTTCCAGCAAGCAAAAAGTAGGAATTACATATTTCGCATCAAATCTCTATTTTTTAGTCGATTGGCATGCATATTATATAGTATATTTACCATTTAGAACTAAACATATACATAATATATATTAATAAAATTATTTTTATATTTCCAGGGAGCACATTTACCCACACCACCACCAATCCCACCGGAAATCCAAAAAGCTCTCGACTACTTGAAGACTCTTCCCCCAAATCCCGAAGATCAAGGTCCTGGAAACTTTAAACAGCCGAGAGGCAGATTTTAAATTAAAAAAAAATATATCTCCATCTAATTTGTGAATTGAATGTATATTCAATTTGTCCCCACCTGTCAAGAATCTATGCATGCGATTCGATTTCTCTCGAATTATAATTTTAAGATTTGCGTGTGTATAAATGTACCCTTCTTTGTTCTTAAGACTTATTTTTAACACTTAGCAAATAAATGTACTGTTAGTATCTTATTAACACACTTTAACACTTATGACAATGGAGTTGAATAAAATAACGACTAGAGCCTTCGAACGGATTAGATTTTATGGCAATTTTAGCACTTGATATGTGATGTTATAAATGTGATTTTATTTGAATAAAGGATTTTCCGAAAATTCTTCTTTTATTATGTCGAATCTTCGACAAAATATTTAAGTGATCAGATTGCACGCGGATATATTATTTTTAATATTACATGTTTTTGTTGAATTTTATATATGGTAGTATTTTTCCATCAAAATACATCAAAAATATTTTATTTAATTTTATGAGAACATTTTTATTCGAAAATTAACCGATAATAAGGCATTAATTTAAAATATTCTACGCACCTGTTCTGTAGATCGTATGGGTTTTTAGTATTTTAGAATTACGAAATCACTTTATCTAACAACACACGCAATCAATAAATCGTGCCGAAGCCAATCGACCCACTGTTTCAGAATATAGAAAGGTTAACATAGAAAATCCTTACAAAATAAACGCTTTTTAACTAGACTAATTACACAATTAACAGATGATTTGTTGTATAATAAATGCAAAAAATGATTTTAAAGAGTCAATTTTACCAACGAATATCCATTCATTAATACGATCCATTCAATATAATTAACATTTAAAAAGAGTTTATTATAGATTCATAGTGCGATAAGTAAAGATTAACATCAAGAGTGCACAAATTACACGAACAATAATATTGTCAGGATAATTCGACACAGGCTTAATTATCTATAATATCTGATTGAACTAAGCCGATTTAAATATTCAAATGTCTTCTAATACAAGGTCTTAATACATCATTCCTATTGAGGATTGTTCAGGTCATTCCAAAATTAGAATGTCGACACTTGAATCGGAAAATTACTTTGTTTTGGGTATTTGTTTGATGTTTTTTCCGATTAACATTTAGCGACATTTTAGACGATTCCTCTGATGGTTCACTTTCTTTTTTTTATTATTTAAAATAAAGCCTTATTTGAATCGCAGATGTGTTAGGTTGAATAATTAAATAATTAAAGTTATACAGTTCATAGTAAATTCAATAAGATAAACCATGAAACAGTGACATTAAATATACGATAATAATTTACTAGTTTTTTCTTTATAGTGCATAATGTACTTAATATATGTATGATTTCAGGTAATTTGAACATAAAATCGTATAAATGTAGAAACATAATCTTCATTTAATTATAATGATACAATTTACATCCAATAATCTCGTTTCATATGTCAAGAAATTTCTGTAAAGTATTTTCAAAAATAATGTAATTGTATTCGCACGGTTGTTACATCAATGAAACAATACAAACGCAATACATAATATCTTGAATATAAGTTTCATTTCCCGGGTAATATTAATAACTTATTAAAGATGTCTAAAAAGGTCACAAATTGGCATCCGGCACTTTTGGTTTCATATAAAATAGCCTTGATCCCGCATATTTAAGTCGTGATTGATCGTCCGTTAGCATTTTAATAAATTATCCGGCACAATTTTCGATTTACTGCATATGAGATTGATGCATTAAAAATATTTAAAAATTATTCAAATTATTCAAAATATATTTTTAAAAAGTCAGCGGATGCTATGGGTATTTAATATAGCATAATAGAATAAGCATTATGATGAGGAACTAATAAAATCCCAACCAGAGCATGGAATATTATATCAACTAATTTATTGATTATGTTATTTCTTTAACCAATATTTCATTAATATTAAATTAAACTTAAAGACAATTGTATAAAGAAGTTTAATTATTTGTTCTTTAGTACAGGTCAACAATAAATAACTAAATGATAATAAAAGTACAGGTAATCATCATAAATGTTTAAAAATTTAACAACAAACAAGAATGGAATTATACATACATTTATTACAATTTCTTTATTAAAGTTAAATTTCACATAGTTAATACAGAACATCTTATGAATTAGACTTACATGTACAGAGTATATAAATCTTTTTATCTATAACTAACATGAGAATTTTAATAAAAAAATATTTGATATGAGTTGGAATATTAAATAATAAAAAGTATGTATAATAAATTCATCGGCATTCTAAAGTTATCGAAAAGCGGTAATTTCAGTACTCTTTAACTCAAATCCGCAATACTAACTGATTTCACACTTTAGAGTTTGATATAATCATAAACATCATTTATAATTATAACAATTTTCGTATAAATTTAAGACACTTGTGTGAATAATATAATGTTTTAGTTTTGTCAGTTTAGGCTAATAATTATTATAATATAATTACCTCATCTTGCATAAAAATATATTATAAAGATCATTACACACGTCGTAGACTTTATGTAATATCAATTTATTATGATTAATGTAAAGGAATTTTAAAAGGTGTATTAAATTTCATCATTATTAGCTTGAAGCATCAACTAATGTGTTTTTTTTTGTAATAACTTTTTCAATGCAGCATTTCGGTAGCAAGAAAACGTGCAAAAGAAATTATGTTTTAATGCCTGTCAATAATTTATCTATGTCAAATATTTCATTACATATACCTAATGAGAAATATAAATAATAAAGACGTGTGAAATTTGCGTGTCTATTATTCAACAATCAAGGGTAAACGTAACTTATTAGAGATGACTTTATATTTCATTTCCTCATAGCTCAGCCATTACGAGATTGAGCTTGGTAATGATTATTTCAAAATATCAATATCAGATGGACCTGATGAAATGTAGAAGATTCCTTCTGAAATTCTAGTTTTATTG
Source organism: Agraylea sexmaculata (assembly GCA_022606485.1). NCBI lineage: Eukaryota > Metazoa > Arthropoda > Insecta > Trichoptera > Hydroptilidae > Agraylea > Agraylea sexmaculata. The sequence goes on from JAGTTH010004711.1 coordinate 95,673, forward strand.
AAATGTCTATGGATATGAAAACGGGTTTTGGTTAAAATGATACTGTTGCGCGGTAAACTTGTTCAATCACAAAGATAATCTGAAAAGCTGTTTCCTTAAAAGTAAAAGTGCCATTGCAAAATTAAAATATTACACGTCATAAGGACCAACTTAAATTATTAAAATTATTGCAATTAAAACGTGAATGTTTGACTTCACTACTCAAAATATGTAAGATTAAAGTTTCTAATCGATTAAACTGTATGGATTTGTATAAAATCTATTATTCTTTTAGAATGCATGAAAATATAATATTTTAATAATTATAGGCTGTGTTTAAACTTGAATATTAATATATTGAAAGGAGGAGATAGCCCCAGGCTTGAAGATAACCATCAACGATGACAAATATACTAAGGCTTCGATGGAATGCAATATTATGCAATAAATTTAAAGGCTTAGATATCATTCATAGCTTTTGACCAATCAATTATAAATACAATAATGTGCCTTTTGTATGTATATGCAGAATCTTAACATTTTTTTATTCATTATATAGATTATATATTAATTAGATTAGTCATACTAAATTTTACAATGTAATTTAATAAATAACCCGATAATTGATTGTTTAAGTCACGATGCTTGATGAATTCCCATTGACTGATCTAAAACGGAAATATTTATAAGCAATCATTATCAATTGTGTATGTACACTATAATTTCAATAATCAACATGTTGTTTCTAGAAAATTGTTCAATTTTACCATAGACTTACTTAATTATTTTATAATGGTATATTGTTAATTTAACATGACTATCAAATCCATGATTTTTTAATTAATCAATTTCTACACTGCAATATATTATCCTTAGATAGAAGTCTTTTAAATATCAAATTTATATTTATTTTAATCTGTTAAAAAGGAGAAATGTAATAGGATCATCATCAGGTTGGTGCATCAAAAGGCCACTCCCATAGAAACTCCCACGTAAACGTCTTCGTGAGAAGTTCGACGCTATTTTACGTCTAAACTAAACTGCATCAACTTATTCTCAAAGTAGAAAAATAATTTATATAAATACCAAAATATGAACAAAAACATTTTTAAATAAAATTTCCAAATGCTTTATTTCTATATTTAATAATACGCGTATATAATGTGCAATATATATTATAGGTATCAGCAGTTGATGAAGTTTTAAAAGGATAATATTAAAATATGTTATTAATTCGCCGTCATCTTACCCAATTAAAAAACGATTTACATATAAAATAAAAAGTAGTAGATTGAGTCGTTAATTAAAAATTGATTATAATATACTGCCGCAGTATTAATTATCATATTGAAATGTTCTTGGATTATTTTTATTTGAAAATAAATGAAGGCATTTTTTCATTTAAACGTAATTTATTTAGAGACAAAGTTGTTTATTGAAGCATGACATTGATCATAAGAATTATTATTAAAAAAAAAACATTTTGATATTTGGGGAGATTTCAAGGCGACTTCTTTTCAAAATGTGAATATCGAATTCTTTCTAAAAAAATATAACTAATTTAAAATATTTTTTTAATTTCGTTTTTCTAGATGAATCAATTAAAATTATGATATTTAACATAATTTATTATATAATCGATGGTATTAGAAGGCTGTGTTATATTCCCAATGTTCTTTATATGTCAAGACCACTTCCTAAAAATTTTTGCCCGAGGATCTTCGTTTCGAGGTCAATAAATGAAAGCAAAATCAAACTATGTTCCTGCATTTTTATCACAAACTTGACATGGTATATATTTAACACATGCTTTATGATATGGATAGTTTGCCATTAAAGTAGACGAGTAAGCAAATTTCGTTGCGTAATCTCGTGGATGAGGTGTCATCTTTTTTTGTCTATAATAAATTAACCGCTCTCTGATCAATATTCAATGCGCTCGGGTTATGAAATTCAACCACAAAAACCACAAATCCATAGTTCAAGACCTTTAAATGGAGGTGGTCTTACTTTTAACTTGTGGTTTCAGAATATATATAATTTTCGATCAATTACGCCCTGTCTTTATTGATCATGTAAATAATTTAATATGCAGTTCTCACTAGAAATGCGGTCATTATAAATCAAGCAGATTTAAAAAAATGATAAAAACGTATGTGGACAACTACAGTGTAAATGTTACGTCATGTTTACGAAGGACAGACTCCAGGATTATCACCAAAATATTTAAACTTACGTTTTGGTGACAGTGGAGATTAATTTTATTTCGCAACTGTGGGTACCACTTAGAATAAATGTGTATTATTGAATTTTCACTCTGTGTCAAGTCTCGCAACATTCTCTTTTATTGAAGAAGTTCGTGTGAATGAATGTCCGAGTTACAGATGACGAGAAAATTATTGTTGTTTTATTAATTGTATTAATTACGTGTAAATTTCCCGTATTCATTATTCATGATACTGTTTGAAATTTTGTTGCATTAGTCGAAAAATCGGAGCGGTTCCCACAGTCACGACTCGACTGTACGAATGCCGACGCCCTACACAGCTTAACAGTCGCCTCTTGTACACAAGTTCAAGCCAATATCGCCTTTGTATACAAGCACCGTTGGGAGTATGTTCGAGTGTGGATGATTTACGACTCGAGAGACGCCCTGGCTTAGTTATCTGAGGCGAAAAAGATTCGTATGAGATTTGACGCATATATAAAAAGGGGGAGGAGTGTGGACTACAATCATTCTGGCAAAGCATCTCAACCAGTCCACATCTCTTTGACACTTCTCAAGTTACGCTAACCACGTGTTTCACATTCAAAATGCAGTCGGTTGGTATTTTTTTTACATTGAATTAACCAAAACATCATACAAAAATTTTGATACATTTTTTTATAATATACCTATTTAATAACATAATATATTTATATAGGATTTCATTTTCGACCATGCGTCCAGCTTACATGACACAATAATGTTACATTTTTTTTATATTATTCATACAATGAACGCATTTTAATAAATATAATGAGTAATTTAAATATATTAAAAAACACAATTTTTATTTATTTATATACGCCCCGAGCGGCTTTTTACATATTTATTATTTAGATACAATAGCAATTTAATTCATTGTGTGTCGGTGATCTTACCTAAAAAAAAATCATAGTGGCTGTAATATGCAATGATTTATTTGAAATTAAACTTATTTATTTAATTTTGTCTTAAGAAATACAGATATTTTTTATTTTTTTCAATTTCTTTGCAACTAATCCAAAACTGACCCGATATGATATATTTTTTAAATGATGTAGAGTATGATATACTTCTAGAGTATGATGAACACTTACATATCATGACGAGCCTATTATTATCTTGAAAAGTATAAATATAATTCGTGTATGCAATTATTAATCAGTTTGTTTTGAATTTTTACGAATTTTGGTTTTATAAATACAACAACATGTTAATTCATTTATCGATGATCTTAACTATTACTAGTTAATATTTACCTTACAATACAGAAAATCCGAATAAACCTGAATTTTATTAGTATTATTCCCGTTCTTCCAGTCATAAATAACGGATCATAAATATTTTTTTATTAAATTAAATACCTACATATAAATTTATTTTATTTATGCTTTTTAAAATATGGTAAAATATAAAAATATATTAATCTTGAAATGTTCAATCAATCGATTCGAATCAAATCAAAAATCAATTCGATTACTTATAAATATATTTAAAATTAATAAAAACCCATTATAAAATGTTACTTAACATAGGTCAAGTTTTGGTATTGTCTTTCGAGAATATTTGCGTAGGAGATTTACGTTTGTGACACGTGAGAATTAGAATTAACTTAAAAAGTAAATAACACTGCACACGTCGCATGCAAATTTCAATGGTTAATTGCATCAATTATGTACATTATGTCTTAAACAATAATAATCCATGTTTTTTTATAGTTTTTGTTCTTTGCTGGAATTCTCGCTTTGGCTTCAGCCGCTCCTCAGTTTGGAAACCAATATCAACAACAACAATACACAAACCAACCTCACCAAGTGATTCCCATCTTGAAACAGTCCCAGGATGTCAATCCCGATGGATCATACCAATACAGGTGTGTATTTAAAATTTATCATATGTATCTCCCACAGAACAACTATTTTAATTTTATTAATCTGTAAATATTTATTACAATGTTGTCATGCCATGTTTCTGTATTAAGAAACTCAAATTTTCCATCGTCAAACAATGAAAATTAATAATTGTTAGCCAACTGAAATATTCCGCCCACGTCTACAATTTGTCATGTAACGAAATTTTCTTGCATGATTGTAACGCATCTTTGCGTTGGTGAAAATAATTATTGTATTGCGTAAATATTATTTTGTGCAATATGTACCAGTTCCTAATTTCATTACTAGATCTATCTTGTTATGCACTTGTTGTAATGTTTTGTAATCGGTCTTAAAATGTCATTGGGCGGATCTTCTGTTCCCGATGTGCGTTTTGATATTTATTCGGTTAGCAAAAATAGACAAAGCTGGATTGCTTCATCGACCTTTTACTATTATTACTAGACGCCTTCATAATATCATTAGAGTACCTAGCATTAAAATAGCAACGCTTCAGTTTCGTACATTCGTGATACCTTAAGGCTTTCCTCCTTCGACACTTGAGTAATTCACGGTGGTTCTCACGATATTCAACAATAAATTAGATGTAAAGATTTTTTAAAATTTTAAAATAAAATTTGTTTTATTTGTATTTAAACTCTTAGTGAACAGTGTGTGATATTTGATAAGACTTCTTAACAGGCTTATAAATGATTAAATACACATTTTTTCCCGACATTGCACACTGTATTGGATCAATACGACCGTCAAATTGGCAGACCATCCAACTGGATGTATAAATATCAAGATGATGGACCAAGTAGACGAATCTTAGTAAGACAATATTAGTATTGCATCTGTCAAACTGCTGAAAAAGTGCAAGATGTAGTACTGTACATTTAATTTTATTTTCAACAATCAATTTTGATTCGTTTGGAACAATATTAATGTATGGGTAACATCAGTTAAAACTTATTTTTAAATGCCTAGTAAAATATTTTTACAATTTTTGATACCTGTTATAATAATAATAAATCAGAGTCGTTTTTTTCATGAAATTGACAAATACGTATTTAGGACAAATTTATTCTAATAATCAATGTGGAATACAATTAAAATAAATTTTTGTTTTACTGTGCAAAATCGATTTTCCCGGTATATTCTCTGCATATTTTTGTTTTAAAATGTTACGATATGTGATATAATATATTCAAATGCCACGTTTTCATAAATATGTATTCTCAATCGTAATTATTCATTTTGAATCACGATGATAATTTTAAGTGTTTGGAACATACGATCACAATATTGACGCATTTATATTTTGCAATGCAATCCTTTGTTCGAAAAATGACAGACGCCGATATTGTAACCGTTATGATTGATATTGAATGGGACTCTATTTACTATTATTATTCTGTGTGTTGATCGAAATCTGTGAGAAATAAAGCTTTTCAATCTTGAGTAATGAAAGTATCAATTATTGCGAATAGGGTATTTTTTTAATAATATTTATATATTAATACAGCTATGAAACCGCCAATGGAATCCAAGCCCAAGAACAAGGATACTTGAAAAACGCCGGAAACCCTGAATTGGAAGCTCAAGTTGCCCAAGGATCTTACAGCTACACTGGCCCTGATGGAATCCCAATCACCGTAACTTACATTGCTGACGAAAACGGTATATAATCATTTACAATTAATCAATTGGGTTTTTTATAATTTGTATTTATTAATTTTCAGGATTCCGTGCTGAAGGAGCTCATTTGCCTACTCCTCCCCCAATCCCTGAAGCCATCGCCAAGGCTCTTCAGTTGATCCAAAACCAACCCCAACCAGCTTACAACCAATACAACAACAACCAATACAACCCCAACCAATACAACAAGAACCAATACAACCGTCGTTTCTAAATAGACGCAATATTGAAATTGATATTTTACTTCGATAAATCAACCACACACTTGGCCAGTCCGTACTGAAAACTAACACCTGCTACAACGAACGGTAATAATATTTAATACCTTCGAATGTAAATGTACATGTCAATTTTTCTATTTAATTTATTGAGTTTTAAGCCATATATATATTTATATATTGTATTTTAAAATGTAATTGATGTTTTGTATACGAATTTTATTTAAAGAGATGCATAAATATTTTGCTTTATACCTACATGATGAAGCAATAAATTATTTTTGATAAATCAGTTATTTTATTTATACCCACTCGAATAAAAAAATGGCTATTGCTACTCGAAGATCAGGCATAATATTAATAAAATTCCGATAGATCGTCTCGATCTAGATTAACTCTGATTTTCTTGATTCAAAGATGCATAAATAGTTCATTATTAAGACGGTCAGACCTGAGTAACTGCAAGAATTAAATAGATCACTAATGGGTTAATTCGCTTAAAATATGCTTGAATTCTTGAATATTTATCTGTCCAAGTTATTCCATATGACATGAAAACGAAACGTGCAATATTTCATAATGATTTATTAATTAATTTTTAAGATATGTTTCCTGAAATTTTTTTTTTTCTTTAACACCTACATAATTACATTTTATATGGTGAAAATATTTAAAATGACTCAAAGGAAGTAGTACGTGAGCAACTATTGTGAGAATAACTTATGTAATCGTTTATAAACATAATTTTAAATTAAATAATGAACGCGAAAAATATATTTTAAAAGTTTTAAGGTAAAATGTTAGAGGGCAGCATGAAAATAAAATAATGGAAAATTCTTGAAACGAGCCGCCTTGTGGCCCAGTGGTTAATGTAACGGATTCGTGAGTGAAGACTCCCGGGTTCGATTCACGGCACCGGAGTCACTTGGTAGATCTAGCTTAGCAAACTAGATCTTAAGTACTCATTGCTGTGTGGTGGCCTGGGAAACCATCTCTACTATATTCTCCCGTAAGGCCAAGGTGGCCTGGCCAACCCCTTATAAAGGGACTCCCGTTAATAGGGAAGGCGTCACGATATTTATTTAAATTCTTAAAAAATAAGTTAGTTTAAGCTTAGGTATTTTAATTTTTATTTAAGAGTCAATTACTTCTGCAAATTAAAGTTGATTTAGATTCATTTTATTTTCCATTGAATTAATTCAATTATAGGTAGTAAAAGAAATGATAGAATATGACAACATTTACATATTTTATAAATAGATAAATTGGGCTCAGGATATTCATTCCAATAAGATTTTGCTTACTTAACATAATTCAAATTTTGTATTTTATTGTGGGTTGAGATTAATATGTTTTTGGAGATAGTGGAGTAGAATAAAGAAATTTTGTCCCTCGAAATATCTCTTATTATAATATCCTGTTTAGTATTTTAAATTTTCAACTAAACATAACATAATATTATAAGAAACGAGTTTTGAATGAACAACGTGTGAGTAGATAATAAAAAACATTATAATGCAAAAAAATATGAAAAATTATATGTAACCGAATTCAAGAAGTATACAATATAAATATAAATGTAAGGCGATTTTTAATTTTTTTTATTTCTATCCTAATGGAAACCCAATAAAAATTTATTTTTTTGATACTGTTGACTTATTGGTGGAATTCCATAATTTAAATAAAATTGTAATATGTAATTTCCACAGTAATTTTATTAATGAGTCTTAGTACTACTAACATCTAATCAAAGATGACTACAAGTAGTCGAAAGAACTCAGACTCCTTAATAAAATAATTGTGAAAATACAAATAACAATTTTCTTTAAGTAATTTATTATCAAATGATTTATTAATATTTTTTAATATGTTTTTCAGATTTGACCAGAAATGTCAACAGTATTCACTAACATCCCCTTTTTTAAACAAAAAGGATTTTTATAAATAATAATTTAAAACAAGAGGGGATGGGATATATATACATATATATATATATATATATATATATATATATATATATATATATATATATATATATATATATATATATATATATATATATATATATATATATATATATGTATATATATATATATATATATATATATATATACATGTAAGTATTGCGGTATCACTGAAACACATGTAAGGTTTTACTTTAATATATTTCCATATACATTTTGTATACATATTTCCATATAATGTTAGTCTTTAAGACTTAAGGATATCTAAAAATGAAATAACAATATTAAATATGAGCTGATCATAATTCATTAAATATTAAACCTTCACTTACTTTTATATCGCCATTTTTTGCATTATCACTTCCAATTAGTGAACCGATTAAATCTGCCCCAAATTCAGTATTCTAAAACAGATCATTTTAATGTATGTAAATATTATCCTATAGTTAGTACATAGATATTTTATTTTATTTATTTAAATAATATGTGTGAAATATTAAACATCAATTAGTTATTATCAAAAGATACTAAAATATAAAAAAGATCTGATTTAATAATATACACTGAGATCAATATTTTCCATTAGAAACCCCCGAATGAATTTATTTTGCTAGAAGGATTTTCTAATAAACTTGATGGTATATTATGGTATATAAAAAGGTAATCAAATACTTTTTTTTTTTTTTTTTTTGATTTATATTTTTGAGTACCCTGTCTAAAGACATCTTACTCGTCGTCTGTTGTCACATTGTCTTGAGGGTTGGTTGTCCAGTGACGACTCAATCCCGGCGTTGTGTTTAGGTTATAAGTGTTCAAGTGTTCATACTTGTTTTATCAAGTAAACACCATTGTCAGTCCTTGAATCTTGCTGGCAAGTCAAGTTGTCTGTATTTTTGTAGACGTCTTGCGTAGTCTACGGTCAATAAGTCCCTCGCTAGTACGTTCGGGTGACTTTTTAATCTACTTTGGTACGTTTCGCTGAATTTTTTCAATTCTTCGCGTACTGTCATTGTTTTAGAGTCCTGTAATAGGACCCAGTTGGGTACATACCATGGAGCATTTAAAATTGCTCTCAGGGTCTTGTTTTGTAACCTGTCGATACTGCTGATATGAGTATCCTTAGCTGTCCCCCACAGTTGACATCCATATGTCCAAATGGGTTTGATTATTGCTTTATACAGCAATAGCTTGTTTGTAAGTGTGAGTTGGGAATGTCTGCCAATCAACCAGTACATTTGTCTTTTTTTATGTTCCATTTGAAGTCTCTTTGTCTTAATGTGTTTTTGCCATGTTAGGCTTCTGTCAAGGTGTATACCCAGGTATTTAGCCGAGTCTTCTTGTGGAATATTTTTCCCACCAATTTTCACTGGTGGACATGTCTGTTTTTTGTTTGTGAATGTCACGTGTGTCGATTTGGTTTGATTTACTTTAATTCTCCATACTTCAAGCCATTTCTGTATTGCGTCAAGGTGTTTCTGGAGGAATTGTGAGGCAGCTGTTGGATCTTTGTCCGAAGCGAGTATGACGGTATCGTCAGCGTATGTAGCCAGTGTTGTGTTGTCGGTTTTTGGGAGATCGTTTGTATATATTAGATACAGTACAGGACCTAGTACACTCCCTTGCGGTACTCCAGATCTTATGGTATTAAGATTTGAAGTTTCGTTGTCATATTTAACAAAAAACTGTCTATCGGTCAAGTACGATTTGATAATATCATACATGTTTTTGGGCAGTTTTCCTTTGATTTTATAAAGCAGGCCTGGGTGCCAGACTTTGTCAAAAGCTTGACTGATATCTAAGAATGCTGCTGAACAGTAGTTTTTTCTTGTATGGAGCGATCTATGATCGTCACAACTCGATGAACTTGTTCAATTGTCGAGTGCGCTTCTCTGAAACTGAATTGATCAGGGATCATGTGTTCTTGAATAAGTATTGGTTTCATGTTGCGCAGTAGAATTTTTTCAAATATTTTGGAAAATATTGGCAGGAGGCTTATCGGTCGATATGAAGTGACTTCTTCGGGTGGTTTACCTGGTTTAGGTAGCATAATAATTTCTGCTATTTTCCACTGTCTAGGGAAGCTACCCATTCTAAGTATCGCGTTAAATATTATGGTTAGAAATCTTAATCCGATATCTGGCAATTCTTTGATTATCTTCCCGGTAATCATGTCATGTCCTGGCGCTTTTTTGCGCGTACTTCATATTTTATAACATGCTTGACGCATTGAAGTCCAATTTTGACATAATAGTTTTCTTTATGTTCCGTACTATCTAATAAATTATGAATGTGACTTTCTTCTTCAGGGGAACACATCCTTTCCGCTGGTGTAAATACTTCCTTGAGATGTTTCGCAAACTCGTTTGATTTCTCTCTGGTAGTTTTTGCCCATTTATCGTCAGCCGTTTTGATGGGCGGTATGGATATTTGGGGCCGTTTTAGTTTTTTTGTAGCTTTCCATAGAGAATAATCTGTAGCGTCGGTTGCTGTAAGACCTTCCAGATAGGATTGAATCCCTTTATTTTTCCATTCACATAGGATATTTTTAATATCTCTTATTGCTTCGTTCAGTTTTCTCTTGAGTTCCTTGCTTCGAGTATTTTGCCATTCTTTACGAATGCGTCTTTTTTCATGTATTTTTTCCTGAATCCAGCGGGGAAAATCATCTGTTGAGTGTGGTTTTTTTGACATATTGGGCGTGGCTTTTTTCACTGCGGAATGAATTTGATTTTGAAAGTGAATAACTGCGGTGTTAAGTTGGTCTTCTGTTTTCAATGGTATATCACATTTCAAATTTTCATTTAAGATATGTCTAAAATATTCCCAATCTGTGTGACGGTTACCGAGTGTAAATTTACTGGGTTTGATAATTGGTTGTAGCAAGCTGTATTTAATAATAACAGGTGAGTGATCTGATGACAGATCGAGGCAAGATTCTGCGCTCAGTCTTTCGATTGGAATTCCTTTCACTACGCAGAAGTCTATGAGGTTCGGTGTTTTTCTTCTATCTGTAGGCCAATATGTTGGTTCACCAGTCGATAGATGAGTCAACTTGTTGTTTGCCATACTTTTATACAGTTCTCTCCCCCTGGGTGTGGCCAGTCTAGACCCCCATTGTTGGTGCTTGGCATTGAAGTCCCCACCTGCGATGAATTTATCCGCTTCAAGTGTTCTGAAGTAATCGTCAAAATGTTCTTGTTTAATCGAGTGTTTGGGTGGGCAGTAAATAGCCGATATATATACATAATTATTTGTATCTCCGACAGCAATTGTGGTTGCTTGGAGAAAGTCTCGATCATATTTTTCAGTGAGATGATGTTTCACAGTGTTTTTAATTATCACCGCTGTTCCGCCATGCGCAGTTCCATCGGGGTGATTCGTCGTCTATATAGTATACATGGGAATTTTTATGTAGCTTTTTTCGGTAAAGTGTGTTTCCGATATAAGCATTATGTCAATGTTTTTTTCTTTTAAAAATAATTTTATTTCATGGCTATGTTGTCCAAGACCGTTGGCGTTCCAAAGACATATTTTTAATAATGGAATCATTTTTTATTTAGGACAAGAGCTGCCGTGATCTGTGTCATGTTGTCCATGGTTTTCATGACAAGTTCAATGAGTTTGTCCATTTTAATTATTAAATTATTTATAATATTGTCTTGTGGTTTTTCGGGAGTTGGCTCGATATTTTTGGTGGCTTGAGCATACGACTTTGGCATGTCATTGGTTTTGAAAGTTGTAGTGTTAGTCAAGTTGTTTGTCTGTTTTGAAATTATTTTCTTTCTTAATACGGGGAATTGGCTTGTTTGTACCCTTTTGCGTGTTTCGCAACCTTTATAATTTGCCGGGTGATTCCCGTTGCAGTTGACACACTTCACATTGTTGTCTCTTGTTGTTCTGTTGCAATTAGTTGTTGCGTGCTCACCTGCGCACTTTACGCAACGCGGAGTCCTGTTGCAATATTTCGTGGTGTGTCCGTATCTTTGACACTTTTTACATTGTATGACCTCTTTTTGAGGTCTTGGTGGCTCGATTACGACTTTACACCTAAGTATGGTGTCAATTTTGAAAATTTCTTTGTTATTCTCTTTTTGTCTCAATTCGCAAAGAAACATAGGCAGTGGGGTTTTGTTTGTTTTTTGCAACATGTTTGTTATTCTGATAACATCATGGCCGTGACTTGCGAGCTCTTCGCTTATTTCGGCTATATCTGCCGTGTGGTGAAGGTTTTTTATTATAGCCTTATATGATCGGCTTTCTTTCGTCTGATACGAATGAAACTCGGTATCTCTATTTTTTAAACCTGTGATTACAGGTATATATTTTTCAGACTTAGTGATCTGTATTTCTACTTGGGTTTTACCCAGCTGTTTAATGTAGTATGCTCCTTGAGCTACTTGCTCTAAGAAGTCTGTCAGTGGTTTGATGTTCTCTACTGCGTGTACAAATATAGGTGGTGGCTTTGGCGTATTTTTGCCAATCGCTTGCTCCTCTTGTTTGTCTTCTAATTGTTGAAAGCGATTTGCTGTTGGCACAGCAAGCCAGTTCTTATTTGGGCATGCCTGTTTGGCTTTACGGGCAGTCTCCGGACTGGATATTCTCTTTGTTTTTGTCGGGGCTTTGATCCAAGAATCTAGCGTATTTGTAGTCGATGTGGCAACAGGACATTGATGATCCAGTTCCATTGTCTTGTATATAGTGTGGAGAAATTACAGTGTAATATAAGTGAACAGTATGATACCGGACAGGAGAAATCGGAGCAAGACCGGTTTGATGGTTGTGTCACTTGTGCACTCGTCACTTTCGAACTTGCGACACCATGCGGGAGCACTTTACTATACGTCTTTACTCAACGGTGGTATACACGCAACTGAATCAATCAAATACTACAATTTTAATTTATATTAGATGATAAAATAGGAAATGATTATATAAAGATCGTTTTGACAACTTTACATAATTTTCATAAATCTTTTCAATGATAGCATTTGGATTTGTCAGTTTTGAATAAATTTTTTTATTAAATACTTTTAAGTACGATAAGTCAAAATAATATTCTTTAACTCGGAAATGAAAAGTGTTCAAACTCAAAAATTTATGGTGAATGTTTTTCAGGGTTATTGTAATATTTTCAATAAAAAAATGTTGCAATTCCAAATAATGCTGCGTTAATCTAATTTATTGGTCAGTTATTTAAAAATAATGACATATAAATTCAAACCTGTTTTTAATGGTATATGCTTTTTTTTCACAGAATACAAATGTTGAATATAAAAAATAATGACAAGCTAAAAAGGGACTGATTGATCTTTTCCCTAAACTTAAACTATATTATTACGTTAAATATTTATTTATTTAACGCCCTGGGGGACTTTTTGAGATTTTTTTTTCTGACATAACAACGTGTTAATTGTCTGTCTGTGATCTTAACTATTACTTGTTACACAGGATACCGACTTAATAATCACTATTTACCTTACAATTCAGGAAATTAGTGTAAACCTGGATTAAGACGATCGATCGTGATTTTATTAAAATTATTCCCGATCTCCCATTCGTAATAACCGATCAACTCATTTTTTATATATGAATAAATCTTAATATTAATTAATGTAATATAATAGTGGGATCAATCGTTTATAAATGGGTCACATCGTATTTTAAGCTGAGATGAAAATTGCGAGTCGGGAAGTAGCATGACAGTAAGGAAATTAGATATTACAAACTTGTTTCAGTATCAAATTAGTACGAAGTAGAAGCTACCATGAATATTTCTTCCGCTGAGGAAGTCATATTTCCATCGCACTTCTCGCCACTTTTAAATTATAATTCAATGGCTCGAAACACCGCGACACATTTTCTAAATCCACAAAGCTATTTGGCACATATCTAAAGCAATGTAATAGCTGCAAAAGTCTATAAAATGGAAGGAGCTATCAGCGAGTATGGCTGCAGTAACTTCTAAGCGAAAGCATCAATTCTCGAAGCCCCTCTTCCAACTACGCGATCCGCATTCTAAGTGACATCGAGAGAAATTGATTTTTTTGCGCTATTTTTTGGTATTTTCAACAGCCAGTTCGCTTTAGAAGATTTCAAAAAATATTTATCCACAAACATGCTGAAACAAAAAAAAAACAAATATACTTTATCCCAAAATCCCAAAGTCCACTATGTAAAAAATTATAATTAGCATGAAAACGAAGGATGAAAGACTGTGTTCATGGGTTTAAATACCGATCGAACGAAAAAAATTTATCGTTTATAATCACTGGGAGATCGAGAATAATATTAATGAAATACCAATATATCGTCTTCATACAGGTTTAATCTGATTTCCTGGATTGTAAGGTAAATACTGAGATGATTAATGAGTCAGAGCCGCTTTGTCAATGACCTGTGGAACTAGTAATACTTTTTTATGTCTAAGAATACCAAAATATGTATTATACAAACCTAAACCAAAGCCTCTCGAAGCGTCTATATATATAAACAAATACTTTAACATAATTTTTTATTTGTAATTTCCACAGTAATTTACTTCAAATTACCAAAAAAAATTAATTATAATGGGATTGCACCAAAAAATAAATAATTACGAAACGTTGATGTCATCAAATAAATAAATTTTGTCACTTAAATTCTGTTTTTTTATTCAATTGAAAAATCGACTAAAACTGTGTTAATTTTTTATATATTTTTATACATATTCATAGTGCGGTTAAAGATAAACAAATACTCCCGCAAATCGCTGTGATTGGTGATTTCATAACATAATTTATTTATGTATTTTTTTACACCTTGCGGCTTTTACATATATATACAGTGATAATAATTACATTTAATTAAAAATTTACATAAATGAAATTAAAAAAAATGTAATATTGCAAAAACTCTGTAATCATATTTAATTATTTTGTTGTCGTTAGTATTTACAAAAGTATTATTAAAAATGCCCTTAAATTATTCTTAACGATGTAATATGATTAATAAAATTTATGTTTAACTCGGAATGCTTCGCTTTTTATTAAATTTAGGTTCATATATACTTATTACTGTTTTATATTTTGTATATATTTAATTAAAAAAGCACTAGACTAAGTCGTGTATTTTTCGAGCTATCAAATAACAACAATAGTCTATACAGATCAGTACAGGCCGGTGCTTAGTTGCGACTTCGTAAACGATTTCTAATATCGTCGATGGGGCGGCACGCATTAAATAAACGAGATTAAATCCTGTTCCACCCCCCGGCAGACTAAAGGGGTGGTTCTGGAGACGTGGTCAAAAGCTTTACGATCCAGCATTCATTAATACAATACAGATGACTTTGTAACGCTGAAAATAGTGTGATTACGATAATAGATAATAATAAAGGGCATTTGAAAATAGTAGGTGTAGTCATAAAGCGCCATATTGTCTGTGGCCGCCATTTTGATCGCGCGTCCGTCGCGATGAAAGCAAAAGTGTATACATTATTCCACAAGATTTTGTATACATTTTTATTTTAATTTAAAGTACTAATGATTATTTTGAACAACTGTATTAAATTAACACAGCCACAATATATCCACTTTAATTATATTGTATGTGAGAGATATGACAATTTTCATGGTGGAATTAGTCCTCTGGCAATTTAAAAAAATTGATTAGAACAAAATAGTTTCATATCAAAAGGCACGTTTTTGTCATCATTGAGACAAGTAGATATTCGAATATGTGATAAAATTTGGTAGTATTCAGCATTTCATAAAATAAAAACCGTAATCATTGTACAAATCAAATTTACATAAATTATGAAAATATGTCAACATTGTATTTGGTATTGACATCCATGCAAAGCAATTAACACATGTTTAAGAAAAGAATTTGGTTTAAATATGTTTAATCAATGAACAAAGGACATTAAAGATAATAAAAAAATATGAAAATAGGCTTGAAGAATAATAGTATATACATACATAGGTAGGTAGATGGAAATTGTCTAGTAAACTATTATAATAAAATTAAATAAAACTGTTCTCTTACAAAGGCCGCAAATATTTTAAACAAAATATTTGTCTGAAATCCCTTCAATGAGAGAATGGAACCAAAAACGTGCGCCAATCATAGTCAATGAGGATTTTCGATGTGAAAGATTTCATAAGCATATTTTGTTGACTCACTTTGGAAGCTAATATGATGGTTTTAAGTATATTTTTGTCAATTGTTATCTCCCTCCCAATTCACATCGCAATCCCTCAGGTGTAAAGTAATGGTTTTCTAGGTGTACGTCGACGTAAAAGTATACCGTAAAAACGGCAGTAGACTGCTTGATGCATTAGAGTAGATAATATTATACATTACTTACTTCATTTTGGAGTGTTTCGGTCTGTAACCTTTTTTAGAAGGTTTTGACACACCAACGTGTTGATTGTCTGTCGGTGATCTTAACTATTATTAGTTACACAGGTCACCGAAAATATTATTAATTTAATCCATAAAGATGATACATTGCTTTCTTCATTTTGGACATGCAATAACAACATTTTTTCATAAATACAGGGTCTACTAACTGAAAATATTTTAGGGGGTGGTAGGGTTTGGAAAGAATAATTGAAAAAAAAAAATATCAATTAAAAAAATAATTAATAATATTAATAGTGCTTTTGGAATCGACTTTGGACTATCACCTATTACTGTTACGTGTATATTTTAAATATTTATTAATAAAAAAAGTATATTTGATTTTTTTTCGATTTTTCTTACGATACCCTACCACCCCCTAAAATATTCTCAGTTAGTATAAGTCCACGCTGTATATATATATATATATATATATATATATATATGTATATATATATATAGTATATATATATATATATATATATATATATATATATATATATATATATTTATTTAAATACGCCCAGAAGGTTATTTTGAGAAGATTTTTACAAATTTTGTTTTCTAGACACAACAACGTGTTAATTCGTAATCGTGTATTAACATAAAAATCGCTTCATTAGTTTCCTTACAATCCAGGAAATAAGAGTAAACCTGGATCAAGACGATCGATTTTTATTAATATTATTCTCTTCTCAATAACTGATTTTTTTAAATCTTTTACCACAGTATTTGTTAGCCACGCATCTTATCACGCTTGTGGTTTTTTTTAGTTTTTTGTTGGTTAATGCTTTGTCTAAGCAAAGTATATCTACCAAGGAAACCAAAGCGTAACGGAATCTACTAATCACCTTTGTGGATTTCTGGCAATTTAGTCAGCAAAGACTCTGTGCCCCTTATAATTTGTTAAAACATATTATTCAGATTGTTGGGTGGACATGGTAGATAATGATATAGTAGATTGGCAGCGTGTTCACTGTGGCAGACATAAAAGGGTGTACGATCACCCAACAACTGCATACAAAAGACAGATAGAGATTACTGCATACAACCACTATTACTGCCTTTACCTACTTTATAAACCTTACATATTTTAACATGATCCCTTTCCAGACATACATACGAGTTCGACGAACTAACTTTAAACGTGACAAAAAAATCGAGCGATTTTTTTGATTAATTAATAATAAATCACGTGGTTGTGCTGCTTTTCATACACTAAATAAAAAAAACCTCTTAAATATCCGCCTGTAAATTATGGATTATGCTCGGCGAGTAAAATTACACAGTATAGTTAATTTTTTTATTTATTATGAAAACGAACAATTCACCAATTATCAACACTGACTTTAAAAACATTTATTTTTCTTCAATAAATTAGCAGGTACTTTCAAAGATGAAAAACTTATTACACACACATTTTTCTAAGCTCTGTGTATGTTATATGTATGTACAGATCTTAATATGTAGTACCAATCTCAAGGTTGAGTAGAAAAATCGTCCTTAATGTACATTTGGGGTACAAGTATTAAAATTCTGTGTATTCTTAAAAAAAATTCTCAAAATGAGTATTTATTAGGAAACTCGCATTTTGAATATGTATTGTGATGAGTCTTATCTGTATTAAATTATTTACTTTATAATTCACTTTAAAAATAATAAACTTGAAAGCAAAAATTAAATCAAAACTTAAAATAAAACCGACCTGTTCAAAAACCAAGCAGAACATAAAAAACATTAACAAATTGAAAATTTCAAATAAAATTACCCTAGAATGTTATATTTTCTTCTTATTGTATATATTGTATATATTGTTAATACTCATATTTTTTTCAATTTTCATGTTCAACTGACGAGTGCTGCATTCTCATCATTGTGACTTGGGATCTCCCGTAATGCTCTAGTGGTACTGCATGATCCAATAATATAATAGATATATAATATATATACAATATTGTTGACTTCTTCGTGGAATTCCATAATTTAAAGAAATATATAAAAGATCGTACAATGTAAAAGATTAAAAGATATTAATATAATTTATATAGAAACATGTTTATGTATTAAGTTTTTCATCTTTGTTAGTATCTGGTAATTTATTTAGGAAAAATAAATAAATTTAAAGTAAGAATATATAGACATTACTTTAAAGCTAATCATTTAACTATTGTTGTTGATGATGATGATGATTATTGGAATATTATTACAACAAATCAAAGCCTAAATAAGGCATTTGATCATTAAATTTGTTGAAGCTGATTTTTGTATTAATTAATATGATATACTTTTTGTGTTTAAAATAATTGGGCACATACAATGAGTGCAAAAAGGGTCTCTACAAATATATATTTCAATCAATAAATATTTTATATAAAAACTATATAAAAAAATTATAAATAACTATCAGTCTGTATATTTCATAAATTAAATAAGCGATTAGCCAACAAATCTTGCGTTGAATGTAAAATAAATGCGTGTACTGGTTATGATCAATTCCACAGTCAACATTATTTGTACATTCATGTACTGCAAAATTGGCGATAATTTCTATTTATCAATCGAATAATCCGATTGATATTCAGTCAGAGTGGCTTTGGAATAAGTAATTGAAAAGCTACATCCCGGTCCAGTTTGGATTCCATCGGGAAATTCAAACACCGCTGCATATTTGAATCTCCTTCTTGAATTGAACTACGTATTTAATTAGAAATTAAAAAAACAGATTTCACAACCTAATAACCTGTTCTAGTTAGTTAATGATAGTGGTGATGTGCCTGAGGCGTCAATCTATCCCACCTTAGTTGAATAACTCAATTACCACCACCTAATATTAATATTATACAAGCATATTTCCTCACATTAACATTATTTTTTGAATAAATACTTTCTGTTCTGTGATAACACAAGGTGTCTTCAAATGAACTTGAAACATTTTATGAGATGCATATAGACATATATTTAATTCAATTTAACTCTCAGTCAAAATTATCGGTCTAATTATACTTAACTTATGGCTTAACCGCACAAATTTGGAACTGATCAATTAAAGCTTACAGTTAAACCGAACGTATGTGGAGTCTACAATAGATATTTGATATTGCTGTAAATATTTCGGCGGACCAAGGATCCAATAGTCTGACTGTAAGATCTGTCGAAGTGTTGCCATATCATAAGAAACTTTTGAAATATTTTAATTTTCTAAAGCGATAGGTTGTATTAAATAAAATAATAGCAACATCACAATGTTTCTATTATTTTTGGACGTTATTACTGTAAAAAATTCAGCGGAACATGGCTCCAACAGTCTGATTGCAAGGTTTGTCAAAGTAGAGGAGTGTTACAATTTTATTTTATTCAACAACGGATGAGTTTTAAAGTGTATATTTAATTATTTTTCAGTGATAGTGTTGCCATATCAAAAAAGCCTTTAAAATATTTTTATTTTACAAAATGTATTTAAATAAAATAGTAACATGGTCACAATGTATCTTTTATTTTTGGACATTATGGCTGTAAACATTTTGGCGGTCCATGGCTTCAACGGTCTGACTGCAAGGTTTATCGAAATAGAGTTATGTTGCAATTTTATTTCATTATAAAACGGACGATTTATTATTTTGTGATAGTGTTGCCATATCAGAAAAGCCTTTAAAATATTTTAATTTATTAAAGCGACAAATTATATTTGAATAAAATAGTAGCATCATCACAATGTAATTATTATTTTTTGACATTATGGTGAGTATTATATTTTTCAGTAAATATTGAAATGAAAAACATGATTTTCTCAATGTTTTGTACCCCTGGGCGTTATTCAAAGACCGACGATGTGCACCCCCTAATTCTGATTACACCTTAATTGAATTATCATCAAATTTAACAGGGTTTACCGTTTCAGGTATACCGACCATCATTTGGAGTTATGGTACATTCATGTTTTCGTCACTTTATATTCAGCAGCTCTTACAAAAATTAATGAATTTAGTTATTGTTGATTATATCATTTGAAAAATATATTATATACTAAATAATGTAAATTAAGTACACAGAATCCGTCCAAAATGATAAAACAATGTACTGGAACATATCTTTTGTATTTTTATATATTGATTGAATTTAGTAATATTTAATCATATCAGTATATTTATACATTTTGATTTTTCTCAACGATAATCGCAATAAATAATTATACATACTACTTAATACTGCACAAATAAATCATACCTTTTGTAAAACTGCTTTAATCACACATGTGAAGTAAAAAAAAACAATATTCCCTCTAATACTTGGGTTACATTTTTTAAATATTTTATATTTGAGCCAGCCTAAGTTCTTCTACTTACCGTTTCAAGATTATACAGGACAACCTTAATAGCTAAAGTAAAAAAAAAAATTCGGGTTTTATGACTGGGAGATCGGGAATAATATCAATAAAATCCCGATCGATCGTCTTAATCTAGGTTTACTCTGGTTTCCTGTATTGTAAGGTAAATACTGATTATTAAATCGGTGACCTATGTAACTAATAAAGAATACTCTTCCTTTTTATTATTGCTTACATTTTGTATCGTGTATTTTTCGAGCTACCAAATAACAATAATAGTCTTTATAGATCACTAGTTAAGTAATACGTTGTTGTGCTTAAAAAAACAGTAACATTTATGAAAACCTTCTCAAAAGTATCTAATATATATAATTGTCTAAGGTGTGTGTATGTATGTGCGGGTCCATCAACCATCAGTGTTATCAGATGGACGAATAATATTAATTTCAAAATAATATTAGAGATATTAAATAATGCATAATAAATGACAATTCTCAAAAAACAGTATTTATCGAGAGACTCGGTTTTTAAATATTGTGATGAGTGTTGTCATCATATGAAAACCGTATTATATTATTTTATAAATAATTTTAATAAAAAAATTCAAACTTCTTTCGAATGAAAAAATAAACAATTATCTTCGTATTAAAAACAAATCAGAGCATTTAAAAATATTAAATAATTTCAAAATATTTTTAGGTCTATTTAATTTTATAATGCATAATAATTCCACACTTTTAAAATAAAAAAATTCTTCTAATTGATAAAAAAAACACTTAAAAGCAAAAATGAAATCAAAACTCAAATATAGCCGTCCTATTAGAAAACCAAGTAGAACATAAAAAAAACATTAACAAATTGAAAATTTCAATTAAAATTACCCTAGTAAATAAATAATTACCCAGGATTTTGAAGACATGTATATTAATTATTTTTAGATGTCATTTTAATATAATATAATATAATACTAGCGGTTTCCGATACTAAGAATCAGGTAAAGCAGTGGCATCTGATGGTGAATCTGTTTTACAGAGTGATGTTTCAGGAAGGTTGTACTGTAGTAGATATAACACAATATAAAGAGAGGGTGAGTCAAGTTCATATCGATCGTCAGCGCTGTCAGCTTTGCTCCACCTGCTAGCTCATACAATATAACGCAGTACACATCTTTATTTTTGTTTCTTAAATAATATCAACCACCATGCTTTTGCACCGGCCGCTTCTCATAATAACACGTCACTTTTCAGTTGGCACCGCAATGTAAAAGATGCTTCACTCGGACAGGAATCAGCTCATCTCGGCCATCATACTCGCTTCATTCGTCATATATGCCGTACACGTATTCGTCTTTCCACTGTACGATGCGTCGCCCAAGCCGACTGTTGAATTCAGGACGATGCTATCACTGGAGAAGAGTCTCTGCAAGTCCAACATCAAGCCTTTGAAAGTGCCAGCGGTGTGGAAGAATTACTGTCCTAGAGATGGGATCGTGACCGTGGCGCAAGGAGGTAGGTTGGGAAATCAAATATGGGAGTATGCCTCGGTATGGGCAGCGGGTAGAAGAACGGGGTTGGAAGCTTTCGTCCCTCGTTGCATATCCCGCACACTATCCACTGTATTTGAAAAGCTGTCCCTTCCGCCCCTTGGATTCGTATCTCAATGCGCCGCCCCGGCCCCGCCTTACTTGACGAGTTTGGATAGATGGAATCACACAAGACAGAGTATAGTCCTTCCGAAGTATACGGCGCTTCCTGAAATGGTCCTGTCTTGGCCGGCTGATATTAGAAGCGAATTAACATTCAAAGCGAATCTTCGGGAAAGGGCGCAACGTCTTCTTCTGAGGGCCGCGTCACATTCATCGCGCTTTGCAATTGCCCCGCGAACTTTCGTCGGAGTACACGTGAGAAGAACAGATTACCGCAATTATCTGTGGCGAACGAGGACCATCGAGTTGGCGAAGCCCTCTTACTTCATCGACGCTATGGATTACTTTGAAGGCAAATATAACAGACCTATTTTCATCGTACTCAGTGATGAACCGCGCTGGTGTGAAGAGAATCTAGCTAAAGGCCGAGATGATGTCGTCGTGATGGGTGGAGATGGAGGAGCCGGTGCTGATTTGGCTCTTTTAGCTGCATGCAATCATTCAATCATCGACTATGGAACATTTGGAGTATGGGGCGCAATATTGGCAGGTGGAGAAACACTGCTCTATAACATATCGAGGCACTCTTCATTGCGTGTATCACAACTTCTTCCCGATTGGAAAGTGATGGCTTAAATATTCGATATTTATATAGCGGGTTCTAATATTCTAACTCTCATCGAAAATACCCCATAACACGATCATTTGAATAATTATCCGAGGACTAGCCCCTGAATTTATGCAATCGATTCAACTTATATATGCTTGCTCACAATTAAAATGTTCAAATGATTGTGTAACTTAC
>JAGTTH010004719.1:0-11531 GCA_022606485.1 Agraylea sexmaculata
ATATCAATAAATAGTGTGTAGTTTGTTTATGGCATTATAAAAGAGCGAATGGACTTCGATCGTTTTCGCTCGACCTGTAATTGTTATGTTCCTTCATTTGGTTTGGTTTGAATAAGTTTAACGTAATATTTTATGGTTAGTTAAGGCGTTATTTTGATTTATGGGTCATGTTGTAATGTTATTGTGTATAAGCTAACCAGAGTAAATCGGTTAGTATAATGCCGGTCCATTGTAATATGGCTGAATAGAGATATGGCATACGAGATCACTTTCCAGCTAATAGCCTTTTGATAGATTGAGCATTAAGATGTGAGGGTTAGTGGAGTTGGTGAGTGATGTGCCCAGGACTATGACCATCATATATCAGGGTTGTCTGACATCACCATATGCCACCTTATCTGAACCTGATACTCTCAACCTTAAGCCATTTTGCTATCTTTTCCCAACGTCGGCCGACAAGCTTACTACGGTCGATTACTGAAGAAAAATTTTATAAAATATATATTATTTACATATAAAAAAGGGCTTGCTTCTTATTTTCTTAGTCATATCCAGTGTTGTTTCCAATTGTACGAAAATGAATATTCTCTCTCCCGTTCAAAAAAATATATATGTACTTTCTAATAAGTGTGACAGGGATTAAATTATAAACAAACGCTTCTGTATACTTGCATTCCGTTCATTAATATAGGTGCATCTCTCTCACCTCTGTTTTTTAAAATGGTACGGATCGGGACCGTCGACTTATTTTATATATAAGGGGCCGGGAGATTGAATGTGTGACGTCAGCGCTGTGGTCGCAGATACAGTACGCGAAGTTATATACATTTCAAGCATTAAACCCTCTAATATACATATTTACACTACGATTACAATGAAAAATATATCACATATTTCCATATACCTAATCTACACGATTATTACATATTTATATGGATAACTATCATATTACACGGGCCTCCAGGTAGAATGTGTGACGTCAGCGCTGTGGTCGCAGATGCAGTACGCGAAGTATAGAAATCAGGCGATAATATATACATTTCAAGCATTAAACCACTCTAATATACACATTTACACTACGATCACAATGACAAATAAATCGCCTATTTCCATATACCTTCTTTTCTCTATAATTACATATTTACATGCACAACTATCATATTTAAATTTGTATTCAATTAATACCATCAAAATCTCTAATAAAACTTGATTTACGCTCAATTTTTTAATTTATTTTTGTACAAATTATAAACAATTATTATTGTAGAAATGATAAATCATTTTATGGATGATTTTGACTGCGTGAATCGAGTTTTTTTAATGATATTTTGGCTGTATTAATTGAAAATAAATTTTATAGTTATGCGTATAAAAATGTAATGGTTGTGTAGAATAGACATTTAAGACTAGGGGATATTTTTTTCATGAAGTTCATAGTGTAAATAGGGTGGGTGTATAGAGTAGTGTAATGGGTGAAAAGTATATAATTTAGCGAGTAATTGAATATTCGTCTGAGTCGGCAGATCTATGGTCATGTCTAATGCTTGGTAAAAGAACAGTTTTTATGTCACAATATGTGCGTAGAATACCATATAAAATAATGTTTTTGTCAAAATAAATAAATTAATTAATTAATTAACCCAAATTAAGTAAATAAGATTAGTTTTTTAAATAGAAAATCAGAATATATATTATAGTATTTAAGGTAGGGAGAGTCTAAAAATCAAATCTTTCTGCTTTACGAGACTATGTCGTTTGTTTCGCCAAGCTGCTCTTTACGATCGTCATAAAAAAACCTGTAACAATCATTACAAATACAAAACCTACAATCAAATCAACACGATAGTTGTGAAATTAAAATAAAAAATAATAGTTTTCCAATTCAATGAATTAACCAATTGATGAAATCACATTTTGATTTAAAATTAAATTAATTAATGAGTATTCTTAATAAATAAATAAAACGTAATATATGATATATATTTTTGTTAAGAAAGATTGTATATTTTATATAGAGAAGTTGGCAGATTATTATCGTTGTAGTTGTATATTCTTAGTGTAGCCATAAAATGTTAACACCGGCATAATTTTTATTGTGCAGCAGACGACTACGACTTCGTAGCATCGCCAAGTATTTAGTAAAATAAAATCGTATTACGATGGAATCAAAATATAATTATATTTTTAAACGAATTTATTTACACAATATCACAAAAGATTTTAATATAAAATCAAGTTTTTAAGGAGAATTTTTTTAAAGCATATGGTTGTTGGAATCAGAAGACTGTAGGGAGGAGACATTCCTTGGCAACGACGCCGGTGTCGTTTACCAAAACCACGATGGCTCCGACAACCTGGAATAATTAAATATTATTATTTTATTAATATTTTAATGTAATGATATTACTCACTTTATCCAGAGCGGCAATAGCTTCTTGTTCAACGACTACGCTCAATTCGATAAGACAAGTGGCTGACTGAATCGGGTTGGTAATAGCAGCACAAGCATCGATTCTATCGTTAGCAGATTCGACCAACTCATCGTATTCTTTCAAGGCTTGGAGTAAAGCCTTTGCAGATGGCTATAAAAATAATAAAAAAATTAAATATGATCCCATCGATAAATTAGCAATATGAGACTTACAGCAAGTTCGCCTTTGTTTGATTTGATGCATTCCAAAAGGCTCTCTCCATACTTGATAGTTGGGTTTTGGTGGCTTTTCTAATTTTAACATAAAAATATATTAAAAAGAAAAAAAAATATATAAAAATATATTTACCTTTAATTGCAACGTAGGAAGAGCCTAGAATATTTTAAATATATCACATTAATAATTTTTCTAGTATATACTTGTAATACACAATCATATTATTAGATAGTAAATATACCTGAGCTGAAACGATGGCGACAAGCAAAAATGCCAAAAGGAATTTCATGGTGAAATTATAAGATTGTTTGGGAATTGAAAGAATAATAATTGAGATGAGTGGATCTGGCGATTCAGTGATTTTTTTGTAGAGCAGTCTTCAGTTTATATATGATATTTTAATCTCGTTACACACATCACCCGACATATAATCTGGTTATGATTGATTTATCAAAAGTCGTCACGTGAATTTTATTCAGATTGTATAAAGATTTCCCATGGATTTTTTCTTGAATCACAGTTGAACTGCCAAAATATTTAAGTTTTGTCTCAAATTTTGTTCTTAACTTTTAATTATAATTAATTTTATAAAACGTGACTAAATTATCTTAATCAATTTTAGACAGTCTAAATTTTATCTCATTTAGAAATAACTGTGCCAGACATGCTCAGACATCTATAATTAATTATAACTGATTTCAATCAAATATATCTAGTTTAAGCCGATATTTTATCAAAAAAATTATGATATCTTAAAAAGATTTATCGCGATAGTCTTAAAATATGTATTTTCAAATCTACATGTAAACTTGAAGAAAATTAAGTGTTTTTTTTAATGAATACGGGTTTTTTTTATACTTTTGGTATTAATAAACACACTAGATCAAGAACTTATTTTCTTAATATAGTTCGTTTATAAGATGATATTAAAACGTTACTTTGGAATGTTTATGAATATATTAAAAAAACATTTCTTTTTGACAGTTCGATAAGATGATCTTTTGAAATTTTCACAACATCATATTTTATCTTATCGAAATCAGAAAATATTTTAATTAAATGTTATTTACAAGCATTTACCATGTAAATTTTTTTTTGTCAAAACCTTGTACTAGCTGTGTTCACAAAAATGAAGGAATAAAAAATTATAAATGCATAAAATGTAGGTACAAAGTGTTTAATTTCAATGTCAAATCATAAAAGAAATAGTATTTGAATTTGTACTGTCGTTTTTGTATAAGAATGTATAATAAAATGTCGTGTTTATGTTACATACATATTAATAGAAATCGTAAAAAAATATTATTTTGATTACTTATTTATTTCTGTAACACTTGATGATATTAACAAAAAAATATAGATATGCAGTCAAAATGGTTAACATTGATCAGTTTTCATAGTTTGTAGTTTAGACAGCGAAGCATTGGTTGAAAGCTGTGTTGGCACTCAGGATGTTTTGCAAGCTTGTGTTGAACTAAAAATATAAAAAAATATATGTTTAGTATGAAAAAATAAATAGCTCAATCGAGTGGAAGTTAGCGGTCTTCGTTATTTATTTTTTATACTTATAATTGTTAGTAATATTTTTACTCACTGTATTAACGGACGAAACAATATCAGCAGGTATTGATCCAACAACAGTAACGACACAATTAATTTGGTTGATGACATCTAAAAGTCCAGTCCCATTTGCAACACATTGACTATAATCATTAGTATTGTTAACTACAAGGCCGTCGATTGTCCCGGTGATATTAAATACAGTGGTGAGATCAGACTGTGTATAAAAATTAAGAAAAAAAATATGTAGTTTCAGTTTTTGTTCATTGAATGTGAAAATTTTACCTGAAGGCCAGTAACAACTCCGCTGATACAATTTACCAAATTCAATGCGGTCTCGATTGGTCCAGCATGAGCCTGAAAATTAATTCGATTAATATGGTTTTTGCATAGATATAAACATAAGGTAAAGATGAGTGGCTAAATGCCAAGGGGCCAAAAACATGAGTTACCTGGCAAACATTATACTGTAAACCTCTCTCTTCATATCTTCAGCTATATTTCACAGTAAAATGAGTAAATGCATTGTTACTACATGTCATATGGACTCAAACATACACTCAAATACATCTAGCCTCACTTTTACCAAACACTACTTCTTTAACATGTTTAAAATATTATTGCGTTTTAATCGCCAAAATATTGTCACAACCACTCTCAGGGGTCACTATAAATGTGTCGAGTGGGGGAGACACACCTATGCCCTTAACGAATAGGAGAGAAGAGTGCATCAATACACGGATTTACTCGAAATTGACACGAATTATTGATATGCAATGCGACATCTAATGTTTATATCTATGATATGTATATATTTTATCATAACCAGCATAATAGCTCAGGGGATAAGAAGCGTGACTACAAATAATGTGGTCATGGGTTCAAATCCCGCTCAAATCAATTTTTATAAAATTGATTTGATCGGTTATTACGACTGGGATATCGGGAATAATATTAATAAAATTGCGATCGATTATCTTGATCTAGGTTTACTCTGATTTCTTGTATTGTAAGGTAAATACTGATTATTAAGTCTGTGACCTGTGTAACTAGTTATAGTTAAAATCACCGACACACAATTAATTAACAGGTTGTTAAAAAGCGGAAATGCAAAAAAGTCATCCTCTCATAATTAAGTCTAATCTTTAAGTTAAACTGTAGAAAATATGACCTTTCAATTTTTGTAGATTTTGTAGATAAATTAACGCCATATAATGTATTTTTAACATGATTATTATTAAAAATTTACTTATAATAAATATACGATGATTAGTTTGACCAATTAACCGTAACTAAAACTATGGTTGATCGTTACTTAATAGTAAAAGTATTTGCAGTGCAATTGATTCAGATAATATTATTAAAAAACTCACCAAAGTGACACAGATTAGTAGAAATACAAGGAATTTCATGTTCAATTAGATTCTCGATAGTCTTCTTCCTTAACGAACAATGATATATGACTGAGATTTTCGAATTTTCGCTTTTATATTCGATTCAATAATAATGTGCTAAAAAGTAGTATCGTCATAACGATAAATTTACGCTATTTCGCTTCATTGCAAATAAGAAAACACAATGGATTTGAGCAAAAAAGTTGCCAAAATAGTTCCACCCTCAACTGTGTGTTCAAAAATTCCAAAACATTTGAATTTAATGTTTTTTATCAATTATTTTATCATACGTCCTCCATATGATTTGTAATTTTTACCAACTCTAAACCATCTTATAATATATATTTCACGCATCTTTAAAATGTAATTTTCTCATTCTTTCTTCGTAGCTGTATTTTTTCTTCGCATACACAAATTTAGAAAAAATGTCTTTGAATAACGTATACTTTTTTTGGTAATACGGTGCGTTCGTGAACAAAATCGTCAATGGGTTACGTAGTTACTTTTTTTGTTAACAGCAAAGTTGTTATTGAAAATGAAAGTTCTTTACGCAAATGTCGTAAAAGACGTATTATACAGGGTGGACTTGAAATAACTGGGAATATTTTAGGGGGTGGTGAGATATCGCAAGAATAACTGAAAAAATATATGATTTTTTTTTTTATTATTAATTAAAAAAATATATAGTGAAGTACTCAGTGGTTTCGCATGTGTATTATGTCTTTTAAATACGTAATAATTATTTTTAATTATTAATAAACATATTTATTATATTTACGATAGCCGATAGCATATTTATTATAGATACGATTCGGTCGACGTGGTGTAGGAAAGATCAGAAATCCATTATGGTGGACGAATGATCTGTCGGAATTGAGAAGGCAAACCAACCGCAAGTTTCGTCTGTTGCACAATGCTCGTCGTAAAAACCAGGGTCCAGCACAAATTAAATTTTGCCTGGTGGACTACCGAGCCACCCGAAAAAGATGCAATTCAGAGAGCAAAAAATGAGCACTGGAGGTCTTTCTGCTCAATGGCGGGAAATACCGATCCATGGGGGATTATATACCGGGATACGAGGAAGAAGGAGCTTCAAAAAGTGCCCTGTGCCATCAAAAATCCCGATGGCACTATAGCTCTCACACCGTCCGAATCTGGCCAGGCACTCTTGAAAGTTTTGCTACCGTTGGATGATCCCCAAACCGACGATACGCAACACGCAAAAGTTAGAAGTCTCATAAGTAGCCCGTACAAGAACGACACCGACGCCCTACCGCCGACTATGGCTGAGCTCGGGGCAATTGTGCAACTTTTAGGTCCCAACAAGTCTCCAGGTCTTGACAGAGTTCACAACAGACTCGTTAAAGAAGCATGGCCAACCATTGGCAGTACGATTACGCACTTATTTGTACGGTGCTTCGAAGAGGGCATTTTCCCCGATGCCTGGAAGACGGCCCTTTTAAAGGTAATCACGAAAAAATCGACTAGATCTCCGTCTGACCCCAAAGCTTATAGGCTTATTGCACTTCTTCCCGCATTAGGGAAGCTGCTGGAAAGAGTGGTTGTCTCTAGGATTGAGTCTTACTTAGAGAACAACGCTCCGCTCTCTGGAAAGCAGTATGGTTTCCGGCTAGGATGTAGTACAACTGACGCCATCAGTAACATCGTTAGTATCAAGCACACTTCTCCGAGTAAGTACGTGCTCGGGGTGTTTTTAGATATCTCGGGCGCATTCGACAATGCCTGGTGGCCCATGATTCTCCTCAAGCTAAGGCAGAGGGAGATTCCTGGAAATTTATACTCGATAGTGCGGAGCTATCTTAATAATCGCCATGTCGTATTAGACACCGGGGCCTCCATAGAGTCACGTGCGGTTGATCGAGGCTGCCCTCAGGGTTCGGTGCTAGGGCCTCTCCTATGGAATGTCCTATACGATGATTTGCTGGTTTTGCCATTGCCAGAGGGCTGCAGTATGCAGGCCTACGCGGATGATGCCCTACTTTTTGTAGAGGCAAATTCAAGAGATCAGTTAGAAAATAAGACCATTCGGGCACTAACGAGCATTTTCGCGTGGGGTCAATTGAATAAACTGTCATTTGCGCCTGAAAAAACGGACTCCTTGCTAATTAAGGGCAGCCTTTCCCTTAAAAATATTAACTTTTCTCGGCACGCACCCCTCAAGACTCCGACAGACAATTTCAAATTAAAAATCTCTGGGGAGGTTTCGTATCTGGGTACAATTCTGGACACAAAACTGAACTTCAGACGTCATGTCGAATACATCACAAAAAGGGCCACCTTAGCGTTCTATAAGATGCGAGGTGTCACCGGGCGCGACGGGGGGTTAAACTTTAGAACACTTAGAATTATCTACAAGGGCTTATTTCTAGGTATAGCTACGTATGCGTGCCCCGCGTGGCACCACAGGCTCTCAGTCGCGGGCATAAAACAGGCCCTGCTGAAATATCAGCGCCCGGTTTTGACTGGCATAGTCAAAAGCTATAGCACAACTCCAACGGTCTCTCTGCCGGTGCTCGCGGCGGTCTTCCCGTTGGACCTGCAAATTGAGGTGACCCGTGCCACCTATGAATTAAATCGCGGTCGGTCAGTCACTCTCGGTCATAGTTTAGTTGAGCCCTTAAGCACAGAAAGCCAGTTCTCACAGTCTAGGCGTATTGAAAGTGCTGCAACGTCAGTTTGGCAGCAGCGCTGGGAGCAGGCTGATAAAGGCCGACTCCCTTTCAAATTTTTCCCGTCGATTACGGAAAGAATCCGCATGAGACACATTGAGCCTGATTTCTTTACGTGCCAATTTATTACTGGCCATGGTAATTTTAAGGATTACCATGAACGTTTTAATACCGAGAGTAGACATATTGCGCTTTGTGGTTGCGATGATCAGTTAACATCAGAGCACTATCTATGGAACTGTGAGGAACTACAAGGTGAACGAGAGCTACTCGTAGAATCTTTGTTATTAGGTGGCAAAATGGGGCCAATAGGTCACGCTGACATGGTCAGCTCTGCGAGCAATTTCACCGCGTTTAAGGCTTTCTGCCATAAATTTTACATGCGTGCAAAAAAATACAGTAAATAAATAAAAAGAAAAAAAAATAATAATAATAATGTGGATCGGCACTATTTTTGTGCATCACGCAAAACAGTAGCTCTCAATCTGCTTAGTGCAAAGCGGTGTGGTAAGAGGATACCCTATCCTTACAGACACACCGGGTGGAGGTGGGTAATAGTAATCATGCTCCAGAATGCAGATTACCAACAAACGGCCATGATTGGTCACATTTTAAGAATGGACACACTGCCAAACTATCAATCACAGCCGATTGCGGTAAATTTGTGTGTGTAATTTACTCTTCAAAGAGTTGAATTAAACATCCTGAAACGATTAATTAATTAAATTTTTGATAATGCAAAAATTGGATAGTCCTTGTATGTGACTTATATGTGTATTTGTAGAACAAATGTGTGTATTTGTAGAAAAAAAAAACTTTTGACATTTGCTCTACAAACATAAATATTTAATATATTGTAATTATAGATATAAACATAAGTTATCGCATTGCATATAATGAATTTGTGTATTGTTGCACTCTTCTCTCCTATTCGATAAAAGTGTGTTTCCCTCACTCAACACATTTATAGTGACCACTGACAGTGGTTGTCACAATACTTTGTAGTCTTTGGTAAAAACTTCACCTAGATGTATTTGAGTGTATGTTTGAGTCCATATGACATGTAGTAACAATGCATTTACCCATTTTACTGTGAAATATAACTGAAGATATGAAGAGAGATGTTTACAGTATAATGTTTGACAGGTAACTCATGTTTTTTGACACTTGATCCACTTGAACTAACCACGCATTTAGCCACTCATGCGATATCTTATGTTTATATCTATGGAGTGTTCGTTAATTGGAAGGCCATAGATCATATCCCGGGATGGCGCCAAGCAGTATTCTTCCAATGATTCCCGGATATCCCTAATATGTTTTTTCAGGCAGTCTCGCTGGGTGTGTACAAGAAACATGTCATCGTTGTTTCAGGAATTCGTGTACGCATGAAATATGTCCTTCTTTTACTAATGACACGAACACACGCGTTGTTTAAGAACACACACTGCTAAAATATCATATATCCCATTACAATTATATATATATATATATATATATATATATATATATATATAACTATATATATATATATATATATATATATCTATATTCTGTTAAAGTTGAATGTAACGCATAGGGGAAAAAGTCCTGCTAACATTTTAATTGCGTACCATCTTGGTTATACGACGTTTAGATTATTTATTTATATAAATGTATTTTGGAAAATTGCTTCTATGGCGGAAAAAAAATGTCATGATGTTGGCTTTGTAAGTGTGTTTTGTGGGTTGGGTTAGGTTAGGTTAGGTTAGGTCGTGCTAGAGCTGTTAGTATTGGTACGTATACAAATAGAGGTTGGTAGTATCGGTGTACACGCATACGCACCGCACGCACACACTCTCATTACACTATTACATTGAAAACGGCCGTATCATACATGCAATTTTTAAATACAACAAATTTTTTTAACTTAAAACTCATGTATGAATATGGCGGACCAAGGAGATGAGTCTGAGAAAGACCGAAAATGTTGGTTCTGATATATATATATATATATATATATATATATATATATATATATATATATATATAAAATAATAATTTTATTCATTACTCTACGCCAATGGACTCCAATAGCATCGTGTTTAATTTAATTTAATTTAATTAATTAAATTATCTGAACACGCGCTCGGTTTAATAATTAAGAAGTATGAAAACACTGATTGGCTCTTATTCAATTAGTGTAATTTCAATTAAAATCCTCGTTATATTAGTATCGCAATATATTATTATTATAACGAGCATGTATACCTATTATTATTATGTATTTTTTTATTATTTTTTTTTTTTTAAATATTTTATCTAAATATGTAACACATATTTAGATAAAATTATGCTCGTAATAATTATATTGTTAATATATTTTTTTGCTTTGACAAATTTTATTAAAGTAACGCTGCTTTATATATTTAAAATGTGTTCGTAATATCCGTATTTTTTGTGTTATTATCTATGTAAAAAAAATAGGACACGTTTATAACGAGTATTTAAATGAAATTATATCTCGTTATAAGCGTTTTGTCAATATTTTCTTTTGTTTTGACAAATTTTATTAAAGTAACGATGCTATATATATACGTTTATATCGAGGATATATTTATAAGGTAATATTCGTATATTTTGTCTAATTTTCATGTGTTATAATCTATATAAAAAATGTATTTATTTTTTAATAAATATTTGATATGCAATAGGACACGTTTATAACGAGTATTTGAATGAAATTATGCTCGTTATGACCGTATTGTCAATATCATTTTTACAGAGACAATTTTTATTAAAATAAAGATGCTTTATATACGTTTATAACGAGTAAAAGGTGTTAATAATATCTGTATTTTTTGTCTAATTCTTATAATTTATAATCTAAATAAAAAATGTATTTATTTTTTAATAAATATATGATACGTTGATTTTTTAAATAAAATTATGCTCGTTATAATCGTATTGTAAAAAATATTTATTTTGACTATTTAAAAAACAATATATACTGTAAATATCATATTTTGTTTTGACAAATTTTATTAAAATATTTTTAACATTAAATATTTCGCGTTTATAACGAGGATTTATTTAAATCATGTAATATTTTATTAGAAGTTTAAATTAAATAAAGGTATATCAAATAATACCATTACATTGAGGAATAAATTGTTGCTCGTTATAAACAGTTTTATTATAAATATTTTTCTGATATAAAAATACAAATGGTATCACTAAGGTATATTTTAAAAATCCTC
>JAGTTH010004720.1:0-45680 GCA_022606485.1 Agraylea sexmaculata
ATGATCATTAATTTTTATGGAAGGTCTCTACTAGAATTTCGCACCAGAATTGTGTATATGTAAAAGCAATAAATATTAATTATGTGGGTTATTAATAGTTTATTTATTTTAACTTCAAATCATCCACTTCCCAATTATCCATTGCCAATTTTACAAAATGTACATAAACATTTTTTTATTCAAAAACACGTGGTACGTAAAAAAATCATTTTTTTGCTAGTACTTTTTGAGGGGCTGGAACGGATTAATGGCAGTGTGTATCGAATTGTATGGGAAAAATTGCTTTGAGATACGATTGTTTTGACATACGACGATGATCCCGGAACTAATTAAATTCGTATCTCGAGGTACCACTGTATTATATAATATTCTACAATAAATAAATAGTCAAATTCTACGTATTTCTAAAGTTGTACCATCGATTAAATAGCAAATGGGTAAACGTCAATTAGGCGTCCTTTTAGAAATAGTCCACTTAATGCTCTTTATGTTAAGAATAGTTAGATGCTGATAGCCGGTTGTTGTAGCTGCTATTCCTTTTAATTCTTAGAAGTCATAACGAGAAGCGGGTTCCAGGTTCGAGTCTCAGTAATGAGTGTCTGTCACCAGAATCCCTTCTCCACCCTTCATCAAGTCAACAATGGCCAAGATAACCGTTAAATCGACTGCCGCCTTATGTCGTGATATTACTTGTCTAATTTTTGGTCATACACATTTGTGATAATAATATTTACGGCTTGTTATACGATTTAATTGAAGTCCTAAGTGCTAAAACGAGAACTGGTTTTTGCGGCGACCTTAAAGCCTTGTATTATTTACGTGACAATTTGATGCGATACACCAATAAAAGTAAAACTTATATATGAAAGATACAACGCGACAGGCGCCACACTTATTATTAAAAACTATAAACAGAATTCGTTATGACAATTTTATTTATAAATATTTTAATTAATGTTGTATAATCAGTCCGCTTTAGAATACGACAGGTTGGAAGGGTTAAGTCTAATATATTACTAATACATAAAAATCAATCAATATAACAAACTTTATTGTGATTTCAACTTGATTTTCAATATATACATATATTATTATATCATACTTCAGTACCACTAGAGCATCACGGGGGATCCCAAGTCGCTGTGATGATAGTGCAGCACTATTTAGTTGCAACATGAAACACAAAATAAAAAAAATAAAAAATAAACAATGAAAAAAATTAAAAGAAGAAGAAAAACATAAAAATATGGAAATAATTATGGTTTATTGATAATTCCAATTCTAGACAATTTCCTGTGAATCATCAATTTTAGTGATTAAGTGGAGTACGTAATAATATTTACCGATAAATTGTTTAATTTTTATAATTAACTTAAAGTTAGGTATTTTGATTATGGGAAACAGTTACAAAAATCTATAGGCAATGAATTTAGAAATTCATTTAAATTTAAAAAAAAAATGCGAAAAACTACATAAATATTTTTTTGAAAATAATTCAGAAGATGATTAAAATGATGTAAAATTAAATATTACAATTATTCCATACATTATTCGTAACCGGTGAACTCATATTTAGACGCTTATTGCTTATTTGGTTTAATTACATAATTTTTTAGTTAACATTCCTAGAAAAAAAATACAGCCCGTTTTGCATTCGCAACGTAGGTTTTTCGATCATTAAGAAAAACTATACCACGGTTTGTTTTATGCATGTTTTATTATTGAAGCAATTAAAAAATATTTAATCGCAATTATTTTTTGATTGGTTATTATATGTATTATTATGTAATATGAGAGAACCTTTAACGCAGTGGTTGCAGGTTTAATTATACGCAAGGTCAAGGGTCGTCCGATGACCGCTTTGCTCTCACTATTACCACCATACACTTTTACCATAATCATAAAACACCTTATCAATTATTAAAAAATGTGTTTGCCATCAATAAAACAATAAACATAATCTCCACACGCCTTTAATTAACACCATTCCCATTTCCGCTTCTAACTACGCTTTTCGTGGTCGGGAGAAAGCTTAACTGTGTTATATCGACTTATATTTCAAAATGCGGAACAATTATTGGTAAAAAATACCATTCTGATTGAATTTACGAAAAATAAATATGTTTTAGAAGAGTGTATTATTATTTTAATAAAAATGTAAAATGACTATATTGTGATGTAGTAGACTTATTATTTCACCATGAAATCGTAATTCAAAAAGGACTGTAAGAATGTTTTTAAAATTTATTATAATTCAATTAAAAAAAACTACCTAAATTAAAATTAAAGGAAACGATAAGTAGGTAAACAATTTCTCAGATAAATCTTAAAAAAGCAACGGTTATACTTTGAGTTATCTTCTAATATTATTTAAAAAAAAATTATCAACTTTTAACATAAATCATACTTTATTTATTTATATACCTCCTGAGGGACTATTTAAAGGTTTTTTTTATATTTTTTTCATTTTTATAAACACATTAAAGTGTTAATTAATTGTCTGTCGGTGGTCTTAACTATTACTAGTTACACAGGTCACCGACTTAATAATCAGTATTTACCTTACAATACAGGAAATCAGAGTAAACTATTATTAGTCCGATCTCCTAATCGTAATAACCGATGAAATAATTTTTTTTACTTGAGCGGGATTTAAACCCATGAAAACTTTACTTTTCAGTATTTTTATAGGTATAAAAATGACTTTATATATTTCTGGAAAATGTATCATTTTATAAAATAGGTTTTTAATAAACTGACACTCGATAATAATATAATGTAATATATATTTGATGCATTTAACTATGTAAACTTATTATTGTCGAAGCTTACATCCAAAGCATCGTCGTAGATTTTTGTCCTAAAATAGAGCTGTGATTGTTTAGCGATTACTCATACAGTATCTCTGCATATTTGAGAATTGATTTAAATAACCTTATATATTATATATTTTATTAGAATATTATAATGTGAGTGTGAGTGCGTATGTTATTGTACTGCATTCCGATGGTGTATTCCAGCATTCTCAAGCAGCTGCTGGTTCCTTATTGTTACTGACAGCGCTTGTAAATCTCCAATATTATTGTTAAATACTCGAATAACTATATTCATATTTAATGTTTATTTTAAAACCTTGCCAAGGCATCTTGTCAGGCATTCCTTGAAATCAGTGTGATAAAAATAATGTTAAAAAAACCTTGTTCTTGGTTATTTATGAAAAAAATGTTATAATACTCATGATTGTTGTTTCATATCATTTATATGCAAATACAACAAATTTGATTAAGCACTATGCGATCACTATCTTGCGTGTTATCTATCAGTTCAGTAATAGTAATTTAAAACCGTGTTTTCTTATATGATTGATCAGAAGATAGGGAAGTCATCTCTGTTGGTTTATCAGATCATTCTGCAAACTGGTATCAAAATAGTGTTTTGATTAAGATATCTGGATTACCTACTCGTTCATTTTTCAAACTGACACCATAAATCGGACAACGATGACAGAGTTGTTAGCATCTGGTGTGCAGAAATGATTAGTCAAGTCAATATTTCACCACTTCCATTTCCTTCATGACTCTTTACAGACTCGACTCTTGATTGAGCCATAACATCACACCGTTTATTAAGGAAGTCGTCAAAATAAATGTTCCTGAAAACCAGTATGTAAATCATTATAATATACGCAGTGAAATCAATTTTAATTATCCAGTTTAAAGCGCGACTGTGTGCTTTTCTATTGTTGTGATTTAATTTTTTCTGCTCGTAAGGTTTATAGTTATTTCATTGACCAAGCGTTGAAATCACAAACTCAAAATTATATGTAATTTTATGAATTGATTCCATATCATGAAACTAATTTCAATTTATAAGCAAATAAAGTTCTCCAATAACTTTTGTATAATGTAAGCTTTTAATAAATGTTTTAAAAATATGTTTATTTTTTTTATCTTCGGTCTTTATCCAATACATTTATACTTAAAATGTTTCTTTAAAAGATTAAACTACAAGAACGATTAGATTAAGAAAAACAATTTATTTACTTATTTATTTATTTATTTACACCCCGAGGAGCTTTATTTTTTATAGAGAGGGTTTTTTTACACGACAACGTGTTAATTGTCTGTCAGTGATCTTAACTATTACTAGTTGCACAGGTCACCGACTTAATAATCAGTATTTACCTTACAATACAGGAAATCAGAGTAAACCTGGATCAAGACGATCGATCTGGATTTTATTAATATTATTCCCGATCTCCCAGTCGTAATAACCGATCAAATTAATTTAAAGAAATTTGACTTGAGCGGGGTTTGAACCCATGACCACAGTATTTATAGCCACACTTCTTATCCCCTGAGCTATTACGCTTATAAACTAAAAAATTTAAATACATCTAAGACATTATGAGAGTTGAACACAAAAACATAAATTATAATTTAAAAATTGTACCCTGTAATTGTAAGAATATGATTGAATAAAATGGTGATTATTTTTGTAATAACAATAAACATATTTTAGTTTTTATATTCAATTTACCTTTTAAAAAAAATATGTATTCTGTTTATTATCTTTGTATTAACAATACAATATGTTGGTAATAACTACATCATTTTTTATCAAAACTAATTTTTCCACTTTTTTTTACTTCTCACTAACTTTTACAAAACTCTGTGTATGAGTTAAAAATGCAGTTTTATTCTTAAACGATCTTAACTAATTGCAACCCAACTTGTAGGTATCTATATCAGAATATATGATTTTTTAAGATACTAAATGAAAACGTAAATAATAAGAGCTAA
This sequence comes from Agraylea sexmaculata, assembly GCA_022606485.1. NCBI lineage: Eukaryota > Metazoa > Arthropoda > Insecta > Trichoptera > Hydroptilidae > Agraylea > Agraylea sexmaculata. Next base: position 4,803 of record JAGTTH010004720.1, read on the forward strand.
TATGACCATTTTAATAATGAATGTGTATATTAAATGAAATTTTTATTAGTGCTTGTGTGCACCAAAATAAATTGTATAATATTTCACGTTTTTGTGTTAATAACCTGCAAAGTTTCTCATTGGTATGTTATATTTTTTTCGTTTATTATTAACGAGCGTTAAATATTCCCACATATTACCGATGATTATAATAACACGCGTTCTCGTTTTGAAATTCAATAATGCGTTGCCGACAAAAAACCTGTGATGATTTAGTCGGTGAGTAATTAACATTAATTACCGGGCACCCGCGACTCCTTGACTGATTGATGCTGGCCATTCAAAACTATTTATTTAGAACTTGAGTTTTGTTGCACACTAACTTGTAATTATTGTGGGGGGTAAATTTATCGCGACCAGTATTTGTATGTACCGGTTTCAATTTAAAATTTCACACGGACTATCATGGCGGAACGCGCGAACATATGCAGCGCTATTATCTTGAGAACACTGTTTAAGCTTTGTGCCCCCCGTTATTAGTACCAAGGTATACCCACGTGTATTTATTACTAATACATTATCATAACATATAAATATGTATTCGCATTGTTTCGATTAAAATAAAAATCTACCACATGCTGAAAGAAGAGTCAAACACAATCAGACTATTACTACTCCAATCGCTTGATCCGATTTTTTTTTAAATTTAAAATCATTTTTTGTTTCTTTTTTTAAGATTAACATATATTTACATAAACCAAGCTAATTTTTGCATACATACATAGCAAAAATGTACGTTCATTAGTTGATTTCATTTATCAGGCTTAAAGAAGGGTTTAATCACAACTATTTAGAATATTACTTCTCCAATCACTTGATCTGATTGATTTTTTTAAAATAAAATAGTCTTTGTATTTATTTTTTTTAAGAAAAATATGTTTTTGTCGAGACCAACCTTATTTTTTTGTGCTTACGAAAATATACTTTCACTAGTATAAATATATTCTAACGGCTAATATAAAATTCAGTGTAAAATAACTTCGGTATATGAAAATAAAATCATATGATACCTAACTTTTAAAAATTTACAAATCTAAGACTCCTTTAGAGAGGAACTAATTTTCAAAATTTGTTGAATTATAATTTATATATAATTATAACACCACCAATCACAATCACATTTATTGGAGACTATAATTAAGATAACCTTAACCAAATAAATCAATTATTAAATATAGTCAGTAGGTTTACAATACAATAATTTAATTCCAATCAACTCATACTTACTTTTTATTCAAAAAAATTTTGACTGTGATTTTCTGCGATAAACAATATGAGGCGTTCAGAAGCAATAACTCCCAAATCCAGTTTTAATTTGTTTTTAAATTTTGCTTGTAACGGATTCTCTTATACCTATGTTGTATTATTTGATTATCAAAATTTAATTATCCTCCTATATAGTGCTATAAAATTTTTATTTCAAAGAAGATGTAGGCAAACTGTATTTGGGAAGTTTTGATTCTAAAAGACTCATATATTCCCCTTCGATAATTATAATGTTGATATCTGAAATAAACTGTTTAATCCCTATTAACGATTGTTTTATTGCACACATTGTAATATTAACAACGTTGCATAATAAGAGTGTGTCTGATATTAAATGAGCAAGGGTAAGAATAAAGCCTTAATCATGTGAGGGTCTATAAAGGTCATTACAAGGACGTGCCTATGTAACAAGAGAGTCTCAATACATAGCAACTATTATCAGACAACTTGAAAGCTCTTATTTAATTTTTCGTGTATATAATGTGTGAGAGTGATTGTTTTGCATATAATCAAGACACGTGTGAAAGATATCCTTTATCCCGAGTGTGTGGAGAGGATAAAGTGTTGAGGGTCAGGTCAGGGCTGGTTCAGGTCACGTCTGGATGATGATGATGGCCAATCTTCATCGTTGAGTGACCATTTAGGATAACTTCAACCACATCAATGACATACAGCGATCGTGAGAGAAACCATAATGCAAATATCATACATTCAAAATCAATTAATTGTTAGTTCAAAACTACATGGGTTACTCTATTACCATAAATATGTACTATACAGCATGTTCCTAAAGAATAATTGAGACGCTCAACTCCAGTTTTAATTATTTTTTCAAATATTTATTGAACAGTGTTTAGTGTAAATAATTAGTTAGTGAGACTCTCGTGTTCGATCTATGGCATGTCACTTGAGTGATCTAGCTAAGGAAACTAGAAGGACTCTTTTCTGTGGGTTGGCCTGGGAAACCACCTCATAAAGTTTACAGTGGCCTGGCCAATCCCTTATATTTAATATATATTTCTAATAAAGGATACTCTTCATCTTATATTTGATTATAATTTTCCTTCGTTTTGTTATTATAAAATGATGATTTCATCTTTGAATTTAATTTTTTTCTGCTTTTTATTCGATTTGATTGTATATTATATTTGTATATTAAAGTATCATTTGATAGTAAACATTTCAAATCTGTTGATGAATATGGAAATTTTGAAATAAAATAATACGTGTTAATATTATTACCTCAGATCAAGATTATTACATTTATTTCTTATACAAAGCTCTTGCATTTTTTTTATTAAAATGTAAAAAAAGGGTGTTAATGCTTAATAATAATATACATATGTACATATGGAAATACTCTCACTAGTGAAAATAAAGTCTCAAGTAAAATTTTAATTCTGTATTTATTTACATAAAAAGAAGCACGAAAACATTTTTTTTGTATGATATTTTTCACTTTCATAAAGTTGTACAGGTGCAATAGAAACATTTTTTTTTTATTATTATAACTTCATTGTACAGGTTTTTCACAAGAAATTCACCCTATTTTATTTCAAATTAAACCTCTGTCAACTTCAATATAAATTTTTTCCTCGAAAAAAATCTGATTAAACATTGATTTTATATAATAAGAGAATTGGTAAAAATAATAAATATATAATTTATTTTTTAATCACTTCATTACTAATTCATCCTTGAGATCTTACAGATAATTAAGTTTAATTGTTGTATTGATTAGAATATCTACTCATAATAATAAATAATAAGTGCTTGGAAATATTTTATCATAATTTCCATAGTGAGCAATATAAAATAAAAGGCGTATCTCGTAATTTAGTAAAAGCACTAGCTAATCTACACTTAATCATCTGTATTATGAAAATGTTTCATTAGTTGAACGTGAGAATCATATGTCATGGAAAGGATATTATAGCCTTAAAATAAATTTCTATTTAATGATATAAACTACATTTTATAAAGTGATGTTATAATAATACTTAAAGGCTTTGCGTGCAACATGAGTATCTAATCCATTACTTAAAGATGAATTATAATTAACAAATAATTCAGCAAGTAATATTATCTTCAGCTTCATAATAAGAATAAAAAGTGTTAAATCCTAAGGATGCGCTTCATAAAATGTTTAATGTCTATAAAGACGTTATTTACGATTCCATAAATTATTGATATAAATAGCATTTATAAGTGTCCCCGCAGTTTACCGGTAATTAGTTACGGTAATTTGTCAATATTTTACATAAATCAACCATACATTTCAGTTGTTCTGTAAATATATATATAATATATTATAATCTGATATTTTTTTAATAAGTGAATTGTTTTATAAATGGACTAAAAACTAAAGAATACACTTACAAGTACGCGATACACCCACTATTTTTCTTATATTTAATTTTTGTTTTTTGAAAACACTTTCATTACACGTGAATTTTATTTATATTTTATTTTTATATAAATGTATTGGTAAGGTCTGGTTTTGGAAGGAAATGTGGAATTTTTATAAAACAACGACAGAATTTGAATTATTTTGAATGAAGAAATTATTTTAAAAAATGTAAAGAATCATTATATTATCTTGCTATAACTTTTCCTCTCGTTTTTATAATATCCATAAATTATTGTGATTTGCCCAGATTTTATTTACATTATGAAATATACTATTTTATTATACAATTGAGTCTTTTACTTATTTTAAAATGGAGTAAAAATAATTAACAAGTCGTAACATAATCTATGGGGAAAAATACAAAACCCCATTTGTAGAACTACTTAAATATATGTAATATATAAAAAATTATAATTATTATAAAATAAAATTTAGCAACACAAACAAACACTTATTACTAAATGAATAAAACAGAAATATTGTGACACACAAATATAGTAAAATCATTAAGGACTGTGGAGACAGACAAAATCAAATGTGTTTGTGGAAAAAGATGTGTTAAAGATTTTTTATGAAATGCCCTTTAAACATTTCAGTGGCAATTGAAAGCTTCGCTTATTTTATTATTATTTATTATATATTTAAGTAGTTCAACAAGTGGGTTTTTTGTATTTTTCCCATAAATTATGTTATGACTTATTAATTATTTTAATTACCAATTATTTGTACTCTGTATTTAAATGAGTAAAAGACTTAGTCTATAAAATTAATATTGTAACATTGTGTGTAATTTATATTTGATAAAGAAATGGGATATTGGAATGAAATATCATTTAATTAATTTTATTATAAAATAACCTATTCAATTGAATATCTTTGTTGGTATATTTTTATTTGGTTAAAATAAACATTGTTTATTTGAAAATGTCGAATGGTGTATCTTTGTTGGTCGCAGCCTTGTTACTTGGTGTTGTCAATGGTTATGATATGTTACGTGTTGGTACGATAAATAAGGCTGTATCGTAAATCTCATTACATTTGTTGGTGGTTTGGTTGTTTATAATATTTGTCGAATTGTGAGCGAGGTTGGTTGTGCATAATGAAAGAGCCACCCTGTTAGTGTTGCCAACACTACATTTTATGATGTGTCGAAACACATACAATTTGTGACCCCACACCATCACCAGGACCATACTCCATTGTATTCATCATTATTATTATAAATCGCAATTATATATATGTAAATGGGTTCTAAATTTTTCCCCATTCTTTCTATAATTAAATACTATTACTCATGTCAAATTTAAATAAAACATTCTCATGTTAGTTATAGGTATAAAGATGTAAACACTCTGTACACCTAAGTCTATTTCCAAAGATGTATTGTTCTATCAATCAATGTAAAAACTTATGCATAATAAAGAAATTACAATGTATATATTAACGCATTTTTTTTGTACAATAGTTTTGTAAATGCCTATTTATTACCATATTATATTATACATACCAACACTAAAATTCACGCAAGATATAATTTTGAATAAAAGTACAATATTGTTATTAAAATTTCTCAATCTACATATTAATTGGTTGATAAAATTTAAGTTAATGTATAGTTTAGCAAATTGAGGTAAACGGTTGCTTGTGTTACTATCACATACGTTATTTTTAATTGAAATTTTTCTTTAATGAGTAAAATTTCATAGATATAGGTTTTTGTATGAATGTTCAAAAAACAAGCAATGATAATTCATATAATTTTTAAATTCATGGAGAATATTCCAGGCCAGATTCTAATAATAAAGAAATTGTAATATATATATAATCAAATATTAATCCTTAAAAGAATTCGATAGGCGGTATTGTATTTAAAAATTAAAATATTAACTAGGGTTGAATAATACAACAATAAAGTATCAAAACATCCCCTAGCTCAATCTCCCATTATTTAATGCATAATATCATACATTTATAAAATAGACAGTTATAATCTACTTCAAATCTTTTCAGCCCATTTTTAATAGTCTACAATTATGACATCATCAATAACAACCAATTACGGTAAGTTAATTTGATATTTGACCTACAATGAGTGAATATTTTATTATTTTATATAAAATGCTTTCAGTCATTGATAATTTTAATTCGTATTAAAATATTGTGAATAAATGTTATTTTAATTACTAAATACATTCTACATACATATAGGTTTATTTATTAAATAATCTAACATATTCATTTTATTATGTACAGGTCGACAATTTAAAAAAAATGCAAATAATTATTATTTTTTAATTGAATTGAGTGAGTTTTTCAAGATTTTCTATGAAAACAATGCAATGTTAATATGCAACGTAATATTTGAGTTAATTTTTAAATATCACGATTTTTAAGCATATATATATATATATATATATATATATATATATATATATATATATATATATATATATATATCCGATAATAAAATATTGAGGAACGTAATACCATTAAAATATTCAATAAAATAAATATATATATAAAACATTTAACACGTTAAAAGATTATTTTAATTAAATTTATGCACAAATAATCAAGAGTATATCTATAAACATAAAATACAAAATAAATGCATAAAGATGATGAAAAATATCAACAAAGTTTTATAAAAATATATTTATTGGTTGTGTATATTATTAAATATAATGATTTTGATAAAATCTGTATATCAAATTAGGTACAAATGCATTTATATTGAAATTCGACAGTTGAAATTCAATGGTTAAAAGAAATCTGCCATTCGAAACATACATGGATAAAATTCATAATTTAAAATTTTAACATTTTATAAATGTAGGATTTTTTTATAAGATTACATAGATTGTAATATAAATAAATTAGTTGTCAATTATAAATGTGTGCAGTTATGATATAGTGGCATGGATACGGTCCTGGCAGATAGTAATTTATTGAGTGGTGTAGCATTGTGATGGTTGTTTTGACCGATGTGATAGCAGCTCTGGTTTACAGCATGCTCAGTATTTACAGGACAAGAGTATATAGAATATAAACAAGAATACCCATATTATCTGAGTGGTGTCACTACTTCGGGTGTGGCCCTCAACACCTCAGTGTGCACTGCTATCCAACAAACACTCCACCACTCTGTAAGTCCACCACTTCACCACTTCACCACCGCTGATTTAGGATACCATCTCTCCGCACATCAGATTTACGGCCAATTTATTTCATAAAATATTGCACGATTACAACACTTACATACCCTCCATTCGATTAATTTTTTTTAATAATTGGGAATATTTTATTGAAATATGAAAGAATTCCTTAACTTAACTTAAGCATTCTTGATGTTCTTTATTTGATATTTTTTATAATATGTTGTATTTATTATATATTTATGTTTCTTTTATCTTTTCTGTTTATATCCTTACTGACAAATGTCCATCATTGCCGAACCGCATTAGGTTTTTCTTGTAATGACAAGGTGATGATGGTTCATGCTTTACTATTATGATTGATTATATATATATATATATATATCAATTTTATTTCGAATCGAACCTCTTTTAATTTCAATCTTATCCTTAATATATAATATTATAAAAAATATATATTAGATAAATTAATTTTATTAAATATACCGAGAGTATACTGCTAAAATGCACTAAGTCATATTTTGACAATTTTAAATTAGGGATGCATTTTTATAGGTTTTTTTTATTACTTTATCTGATGCCAAAACGCACTTAGTCGTATCATTAATATTTCGGGAGGAATCAAATTTATATTTCTAGTTTTTGTTAGTTCTGGTAGTTAAAATAGAGGTATTTTTGGTAAATTGTGTTATATTAAAGATAAAATAAGTCATTGACTTATATCAGATTGTAAATTATTCAAATATATACCATAAATGTAATTTTATAGTTCTATTATAATTATTTATTAAAATTATAATATTAAATTTATGGTTCTATTATAGAATATAATAATGACAATAACCTAACATAATCGATTTCATAGTTTGGCTTACCTATAGTTGCAAATCACATTTCTTCTGGTTAATAAGAAAAAAAAATTCAGTCCAAATAAAAATGTTCAAAGCTTAAACGATTAAGCCCAAATTTACTATGTATATATATATATATATACATATATATATATATATATATATATATATATATATATATACATATATTTATATACACATATAAATATATATATATATATATATATATATATATATATATATATATATATATATATATGTTTATTGTTAAATTGGGTATAAATGGTATTCAAAAAAATACCCTTCTTCACCTCAATATATTATCATTCTCAATTAATTTAATTCCATCCTATATAATGATCAAATTTATAAAATAAATTTTAATAAAATCACTAAATGTGTACCTGTCAATGTCGGTATATTTTTATTAAATATATTAATATATTTTTTTTTTAAATTCTAGGCCCAGTATGAAAATTTGAGAGAAGATAATGTTAAGTAATATGCATCTTATGATAAATAATTATTAATTTAATATTAAGAAAGAACAACTGCACATTCAAGTAGAAAATAGTTTGTGCTTATATCTAGAATTCGGTTTTTCCTTTGTAGATAAAAACAGATTATAAATGCATATAATAAATTTCATAATGTTGGTTGACTCAACTATTTATTTTACTAAAGAAAATTCTTTGTAATAATTTTCTTTAAATTAAGAAATAAAAAAAACCATGAAGTCAATACTATCAACAATTATTTATTATTCTATTATTAACCACCAATGTATTGTTTTCCAAATAAGACAATATTTTAAATCAATCATTCAGAATCAAGTGCTTGTGTTTCTTAAACGGATTCTTAAAGCAAAATCTATGCTTCTAGTTTCCCTTAAACGAATGATTTTATTTATTTAATGAGCTCCTGAGGGTTATGTGACTCTTGGGTTTTATAATTAATAAAATATAAATGCATACATTGTAATAAGATAAGGATTAAATTAATTGTGATACAAACTCGACGGAAGCGGATGATGTTGAGAACGACTCCAAGTATAAGTAACAAGGTTTCACTGTCAAAACACTAACGAGATCAGAAACCACAAGAATTGATATCCTCTCAACTGGATACTGTATTAATAAGTTTGATAGATAATCATATTCTTTATAGGTACAGTGAATAAATAGCGTGCGGTGGGTCTTCTTCATATTCTGGTAACGTAATGTCTATCGCATTATTACCAGTAGATGTGTGCATGCCGTATAAGCGAAAAATAATTTGATTCCATCAACACTGTCTTATTTTGCCATTCTGTGATAAATATTCAATTCGTTTAGCAATTCCCACATGCAATGTCATTTTCACTGTGGGACGTGACGGAAATCCATACTCTCGGGGGAGAATTATTACCATTATACACTATCTTGTATTATTATAACAATCAAGTTCAAAGGAAAAATATATATTGAAAATATCTACAATTTTATTCAATCGTTGTTTCTTATATAACACCTTATTTCTTATATATTTCAAACTTTAGACACCATTAAAACCTAGTTTGTATCTTTGGTTGTTGAACTGATAAAAAATGTTAGTTATAACCCAACGTTCAATGAAATTAATATCATTTTAAAATTGCTTATAAATACTACACACCACATATTATATTTTCAGAGCCTTTTCTTAAAATTATTATTCGATGAATACCATGGATAAGAGCATGTCTTTTTTACTAATTTAATGAACTACATATACATATGTATAAGTTATAAAATAGGTATACTAGGTGGATTTTTAATAATCGACAATATTTTAAGAAAAAGTAGGGTAACGCAACAATATAAAAAAAATTTTATATTATTAAAAAAAATCACATTTATTTGTGTGAACTATTTTTATACTAAAAATAATACACATGATAAGTGAAGATATTACAAATAATATTGTGGTAACTTAAACTATACCCAATTTGGGTTTAAAAAATATGCAAATTCTTTCTTTTAATATTTTCTTGATCCTGAGCTTACCTCCCCCTAAAATATTCTCAATTATATTAATAATCATGATCTTGAATATGTACTTATTATTTTTGTTTTTAAACTTCTTCTGAGCGTTTATATGGAATAAATAAATAAATGTAATGGGCGGGGCAAAAGTTTCGCTACCATTTTGTATTGCTTATAAATAAATAAGGTCACTATTTCTGCTCTTTCTTGTGGTCTTTATCAATTGGAATTTGAATAAACTGATCTAGACGTCACAAAACCAAGATGGCGCGCAATTAAAAAATATAAATAATATTCGTGCGTAACTTATTTCTAATGAAAAAAATCTTTCAAATTCTTTCTTCTAATATTTCCTTGATTATATTAAGAATAATAATCTTGAATCCAAATAAAACAGTGTAAATTAAAAAAAATATATTTATTGAAATGTGTTGCGTGGCGTGACGCACACGAGTTAATACATAAATTTTTCAATTATATTATATTTAATTTTATACTACCCACGCTAATCTTGATTTGTGGGATATATGTGCCTCTTTTCACAAATTCAATAATATAAAATGATTTTAATGAAAGAATGAACAAGTGTGGTGATATTTCCCTGTAGATCAGATGAAAGTACAGTCTCTTCGCGTGACGGTCGCCATTCAAAGTCCAACTTTGGAATACGGAATGGCCATATTGAATTGTAAAACAAAGCTAAAGCCGCTTGTCTCCTGAATAAATATCATTTCTTAGTCATTGTTTCTCAGGTGGTCGACTACGTTCTTCTCACGTCTGCCGACTCTTCAAACAGCTTCTACTCCATTACATACGACACTTCTTTGTTGCCTTCTCTTTGTCACATTGAATATCATCAAAATATATCTTATAAATCACAATTAGAATTCTCTCAAGTGAACTAATATGCCCTTAGGACTATTTCCTATAATAGTTGTTTGAATAAATTTAAGCCGCGATCTTCTAACTATTACAGTAACACAAGAGCGGCTCCGCTTTACAAGAATTCATTAATCAATTAAAAAAAAAACAATTATTTTTATATGTATAAGCCCGAGGGTTTTTCTGTAGTTTCTTTTTATTTGGTTTAATTCAACCTGTTGACGATATTTAATCTTTAAATACTGTACAAATACACATGGTCACATTTTATAATTGTAAGAAATTAGACATTCCGTCGCATCGGTTTTAATTTTATTCGCAATCTTAACCTTAATAGCAATAATTTTCACCAATTAATTCAATTCTTTTATATGACAGTAGTTTTCACAAAAATAAAATTTTTCAAGAGAGACTAATAACATCATTGTCTTGATATAATATTCTCATATTTGTAAATGGGTTTTTATTATTTTCCCATACTTTTTATTATTTAATATTATCTCTTATATAATATAAAAATGTTATTAAAATTCTCATGTTATTTAAAGGTATTTAAGTAAGTTTTTTACTTCAAAAGATGTTTTTTTTATATCAAACAATGTAAAATTAAGTATTTAATAAAGAAATTGTAATAATTTTAATGTAACATTTGTGAAATAAAATTATTATAACACTTTTTTGGAGATGTGTATGTTGCTTTTACGCCAAGGTCTTCAATTCTCAATAAACTGAATATTTACAAATTATATTTATTTATAGATTTAAAATTGAGTTAATAGAAGCAATAGTCACATATCGTTGTTGATATAATTAATTGTTTAGGCTGCTATATATACTATATAGTATAGAAGCCTTCAATGACAATATTTAAATAACAAAACCTACCCATGAGTGTTGAGCATGTTCGTAAAGTGAGAAGAGTATACCGATGAAAGGTTATCTTCAAACAGTTTTAAAAGCCAGTATGCGACGATTCAGGTTCCGGTGCTCAGTTTAATTATCATTTAATATTCTTTTTATCGCAATTGACTGTCTCGAATAAAAGTCAAAAGGCGAGGCGTTAATTCCGAGTATTGTACAATAAAATCCTAGCAGAGTGGAATGACTGGTCTTGTGCACCTGCCTTCTCTGAGAAGCTTCTCTTATCTTCAGATAGAAGAGCTTTTCTATTCAAGCATATCTGTAGGTAAATTGTGACATTCTTGGCAATTTACAAAGACTTCTACTAGCGTTTGCGATGTGGACTTGTGCAACTTTCTGAATGTACAAACAATTTAAATGTACCACTTCTCCGCTATTCCGAATAACTTAAATCGAGTATTGTGGTCATTTATTATCTGTACAATCACAATTAGTTTTATTAAATATTATATATATATATATATATATATATATATATATATATATATATATATATGGAATTTTTATTAGCAAGATTTTTCTCATTAAAGATAAGTTACGCACGAATATTAAAAACATATAATTTATATTTTTTAATTGCGCGCCCTCTTAGTTTTGTGACGTCAATTTCCAATTGATAAATATAATACCACAAGAAAGAGCATAAATAGTTACATTATTTATTTATAAGCAATACAAAATGGTAGCGAAACATTTGCCCCAACCATTACATTTTATTTCCATATAAACGCTCAGAAGAAGTTAAAAAAATATTATTAATTAAAAAATATTATAAAAAAATGTATATGTATGTTTGTAAAATGTAAAAATAGAATGTATATAAAATAAAATAAAGTAAGGTGTTGGAAGCAATCATTTATATGTTACTATTTAAGGTCGCTCCTAAACAATAGGTGGCAGAATTGGTGGAAAAGAGTTTACCCATATGCGTAAATTCGTTTCCAAGTCTTTGCAGCCTATTCAAAGGAGATTAAAAGAAGTATTTAAATAGTTAGTAAAATTAACTACTACTACTAGAATAAAAAACTATTAAAACCATCATAAGAATATTAAATAAATTTAATAATCATATGTATGTACTTTACTTATCGTGTCTCTAAACATGCTTAAATAAGATGAATGTATTTACTAATTTCTATTAATAAATTGAAGAAGGGGGATGTAGAATATAATATAAATATGTAAGCAACTAGAAGTTCTCTTTAATAAATTGATGTTTTTAGATACACCGTATAATTTTCTACTCTACGGATGTAACTTATATTCTATGTACAATATTAATCGATAATCTTAACTTAACCCAAGTGGTGGTAATAAAAGTACAAAGTCCGTTAACGAAAGCTCTAATACGATAATATTCTGTACGGCACAACTTAACAGAAAACGGGTTTAATTATTCTAGAATATTTCCATAAAATAACCTGTATACCATTCCTGTTCATGGGTGATTTAAATTTTTTGCAATATTATTTATTGTTATAATTTCATAAGAGACCCACGCGCTGCTCTTGATGGACGCCATACAAAATATGTTCACGCTCAATGTCGAACAATTAGCTCTTGTATGTAGTGTGTCTATAAAATATCTATATTCTAGGGTCTGTAGGATGTAATAGGTCTTGCGATATGATATAATAGGAACAGAGTACAAGTCTGTCTTAATTGACTTGACTGGACCCATAAAGGACCGCCCTCTTACAGGATTGCTACTCCTAAACATGTCATACACAATTTTAATACAAACCTAACTAAATTACGATACAATATAACGTTTCATGCACAATTTAAATTTTATTCAAATAATTAACCCAATATTTTATTATATTTGGGTAGAACCAAATTTGAATTCAATAATAATATTATCACATTGGACTTATTTAATTGAAATTATTTGTACATTTAATTATATGGGTTTGTAGTGGAAAGGTCTACCCTAACCTACCTGATGAGCTATCAAAATTACATAACTGATTACATGCTTCTCGAACAAATGGCAGGTTGGGTTGCACCTGGGTGAACTCTTTTCCACAAATTCTGCCACTTATAGGACTTATTTAGGAGTGACCTTATATAGCAACACTTATACTATTTCTTCATACACCTTACTTATATTTTTATATACATTCTATTAATACATTTTTACAACATTTTTTTTTAATTATAGTATTATTTATTTTTATTTATATATGTACATTTCATTTTTGTTTACCTTTTTTATTACTATTGTTTTGTCTATAAAAAAGCTCTTCTGAGCGTTTATATGGAAATAAATAAATAAATTATTATGAATAAAATTATTATTTGTATCACCGTGTCTCAAATAATCCGATAGGTTGAACGTAATATACCAATACAAAAAAAATTGAATTAAAAATCTAGTTTCAATCCCCATTATCCATAGCAAAACACGCATCTTTATTTATCAATATGTTATTGTCATATATATTTATATATTTTAAAAACTAAAATGCTATATTTATAATTAATAAGTAGATAGTAACAGAATGCCAAACCTGTTTTGCCAAAATATTTTGATTTATGAATGAATTTGTATATGTTTTTTATTACTTTATCTACTGCCAAAACGCACTTAGTCGTATCATCAATATTTCGGGAGAAAAAAAAATTACTTAGTCAAATTTACATTTTTAGTTTCTGTTTGTTAGTTAGTTCTGGTAGTTAAAATAGAGGTATTTTTTTATAACTTTGTTATATTTTGAAAGATAAAAGATTCATTGACTTATACCACATTGTAAATTATTTAAATATATACCATAAATTTATAGTTCTGTTAAGACTGTGACTTTTTTTTCTCTAATTCGCCATTATCTCAAAACTATGAAACTATGAAATATGAAATATGACTATACCCTCGATACTATAATGAAACACGGATATTTAGATTATCTGTATTTTTGTGTTACTGCTTAATGGAATTATACATTGATTATATTAAAAAATTGGAATTCACAAACCTTAAATATAATGCTATTAAAATTTATATATTTTTTTTTATTTTACTCAATGTTTGTGTGTGACTTTGTGATGATTTCACGCCCGTTTTAATGAACTATTTGTAACTATAGTGTATCACTAATTTATAAATATAAACACTTTCTATAATTAATTAGAAGCTCTTCTTAAGGGTTTTACTTTCACCACCGATATTAGAAACCCGAATAACTCATCTGCTTGGTCCACCATATTGATATTAATACATCCAGTTGTCTAGCATTCTTTTCGGCGCGGCGGTGACGGTTTTTTTTTCAAAGGCTCTCGAAATTTGGCATTAAAATTCTAAAAATGATAGGTATTGGGTTGTATTATATATTGATGTGTAACTAATCGCAGCCGTGCTTTATCAAAATTTAAAATAAAATGAGATGGATAGTAAAATGATAAGTATGAGTGAATGTGATGAAGAGCAACGAAGACGAAGACCGGTTAGGTTGACAAAGGAAACTTACGCACAATGGTGAATGTCTTCTAGGACAAGTTTTTCTTCAAAGATGGTTATTCCCTAGATGGATATAAGTAAGTATGGAAGATTCAGTACCGGTCACTTGAATTACAATAAAAACGGTATATCGGACGTTGCATCGTGCATTTTGATACTATCATACAATATTTTTATAAATACTCTCGAATCTGTAACCTCTTGCTCAACACCAACATTCTTCAGTCGTAATCAATTATTATACCTAAATAAAAACTCATAATTTATTTAAGCATCTCGACATTATACATATTGCCTCATATATTCTCTTTATTGAACACAGTTGCACTTTTGAAGCGATTAGAAAGCCTGTGTGTAATCACCGCAGTCTAATTTCGATGCTTTTTGCTCATCAATTCAATGCTAACGAGTATGAAGTCTATCACAATGCTTGTTGCTCGCCGACTTGTTTAGTAATATATTTATAGACAGAATCGAGCAAAAAACAACTGTAATAAGTAAGTATGTAGTCGCTTCTTTTCATCCTCACAATAGTTTGAAAATTAATATACTTTATACAACTAGCAGTCTGACAGCTAAAGACAGTTACGTTTGGTAAAATTCTTTTGAAAATAAAAGTAGATACATAAAAATTTACCATTTATTCTATAATAAATACTAGCTTGGTTCATAGACAATCAAATTTTATTTAATTTCATACATTACAATAACAAAAAGTTATTAAAATTCTCAAAATACGCAACACTTACATCTATTTTTAATTAAACCTACTCCACATTCCACATATTTCACAAAGCTATAACATGAAAATTTCTATGATAATTATTTATTAGACCAACTAACAAAGTCTAGTCAAAAGATCTCTGGCAAATAAACTTTGTCAATTACATTTTTAGTATAGGATTTTTTTATTTATTTAACGGCCAAAAGGGCTTTTACAACAATGTATAACAAATAAAAAAATAGTAAAGAAAAAAGTACATAATAAATAAATAAATACAATATAACAAGTAGTTGTGAGTAGAAGAAATGTAAAAAACATATAATATTTACAAATAATAATTGTTTTTAATGTTACACAAGGAATTAGTATTATAAAGTATTTATATGTAATTTAATTAACAAAATAAATAGAATAGAACAATAAACGAATCATATAAATTAATTTAATGAAATAAAACCAGGATATAATTATATCAAGACACAGTTGCTGTTTTGAAAAAAAAAACTTGACTAGTTCGTCGGGAAATAAAAGTTAATATATATTATTCAGATATTTTTAAATGCCTTATTATCCGATAATCATAAAAACCGGTGATATTTGAAACATTTCACTATGCATTATCCGAAATTATTAAATAGAGTATACGAAGGAGCTGAAAGTGCAAATTGATATTATTTAAATAACTCAGCCAAAGATTGATCTCAATTTCTCAGGTACGCTTCTTTTGTAAGCTTTTATAAGAGATTACTTTGTTCATATTTCTGTCCTTCCAGGGATAAGTCATCATAATAAATAAATGGGAGCTTGATTTCGAAATTCAGTCACGATTTAAAATTGTCATGATTGTGGCCGTGAAAATGTTCAATTTGACACGCTACATAATGTAATTTTATCGTTCTGAAAATGAGATCCCATATGGAGACACTTGGGGGGGTATTATTGGCAAGATTGGACATAATGGCCTGGTTGCTTCGTGTCATACATATGTGACAATATGAGACCAAGTGGAGCAATTTGTGTCATTGGAAGACAGTCACGTAAAGTATTGAAACTTGTATTTCTTTAGTCCATAATCAGAACAATTTTTCGACCAATAACTACGTGATGGATTGTCACCCTTCATATTGATATTTCACTTTCTGTTTCTTTGTACCATGTGAAAATATTATTAAAAAATAGTAATGGAAATAAGGTGAAATAGAGCTACAATTAATTATTTCTGAAGTTTAAATTACCTGTCAAGGTAACAAATAATTTTATTCCTATTTTACAGGTAAGAAGAAAAGTTTTTTTCAACACGAAAGCTAAGTTCATGATTGAGGGTTTTTTTAGTTTTACAATTTATTTATTAAATATAATATACAATATTTGCTATGATACAATACATAATAAGAATGAAATTAAGCCTACAGACATGGTCTTTTTACTTATTTAAACATGAGAATAATAATCATTATAATATATGGGAAAAAATTACAAAAACAAATAAATAAATTATAAATTCATTAAGTAAAGAATAAAAACCACTATTATGAGAATTAAATTTATATATTTATTAGTATCCACATGACGATTGAAGAAAAATTGAACAATATGATTATTAAAGAGTAGGAAATATTCAAAATGTTATTTAAGAGGAAGCCAAAACCTGATTAGGTTATAATAAATTGGTTTTTTATTTATTTGTGGATCTACTTGGCTAGATATGATTATTAATTTATAAACATCCCTATTTACTAAAAAGTTTGGAAATATTAAATAAAATTTTAAAAAATGAGAAAGTTTTTTATTAATAAAATAGAACGTCACAAATCATGTTGAAATTTTAATATATTTTGTTCAATTATTTATTGTTCTAATATTAAATAATTTTTACCGTTTTTAACTGAATATTTTGCGATTGTATTTATTTGAAACTATTTATAACATTACCGTATAGTTCAACTAAAGATATAGCATCGGTTGCAATAAAAAGTAGTGCAGTAATAGGTGCAGTCATAGGGATTTTAAGCCAGACACGTATTATATTTAGCACCATAAGTGTAATTCATATATATATAATTTTAAACTTTTAAATAAAATTTATATAATATATTAACGGTTGAAAGTGTATATGGCAAATCACGAAGTGTATAATGATGTGCCGACAAAATGACAGGTTCCAAAGTGTCGATCGATCAAATGTACTGAACAACTCTTCTACCGATCTTCACGTACTCCTTCTTATAACCATGACAATTTCACCAACAATATAATCATATTATTATATTCCAAGGGACATGTGCCAGGTTCGATTCCTGGTGATTTCATATTAGGTAGGTACATACAAGTACACCTAAGTGAAGGGACGTGAACGAAGGGATCATGATATTAATATATTTTATAATAAATTATTGGACACAATAGTCGTGATGTAAATATAAAGTCGGATATCTATATTAGTACAATGAATTAATAGTGATATGTGATGATGATCATGATAATAATGATGATGAAGATGATCCATGATGACCAGCGAATACGTGACTGAAGAAGTGAAGACTTAAGACAAGTGAAATGCCTTCAATCCATTTAGCACTCTTTATATGTATGTACACGGTTACTCGGATAAATACCATTTTTGAATAATATTTATGATTTATTAAAATATATATATATATTAGAATCCACAGAGGAGGGTGAGCAATTTATGCATTATTTATTATTTTCTATTGAATGTGGTTTTTAAACGTGAATACACAAGCATTAATCGTAATACATTCTATTTTTATTCCTGTACTTACCTACTATCTTTTACGAATGAAAATCGCAAAAAAATTGATTTACAAATAATTTTAATTTTTTTCAAAAATATATTATATTTTTCTACATTTTGATCATTCCACATTAATCCGAAGTGAAATTAACCGTTGTTTCGTATTCCTATTTTTTTATTTATTTAGGAAATTATTTCCATTCATAATAAACCCTTAAAATAATGATTGCATTCAATTTATTTAATAAATGTCTAAATACATTTCTAAATTGCAATAATGCTTAATAAATATTTTTACATACCTACATTGAATGTGTTTTTAAATGTGAATACACAAGCATTAAACGTAATACTTACTATTTTAATGCATGTTCTTATCAAATCTTTTACAATAAAATTTTCATCAATGAGAATCGCAAAAAAATATTTAAACATCATTTTAATTTTGATAAAAAATGTAATAATTTCACCCTTTGGGTCGACCTTATTATTTTTTTCTACATTTTGATCATCATGAAATAAAAATGGCCGTTACATTGGATTCCTAAAATTAATTTTTATTTACCAAATTATTTGTCATTCATAACCAACCATTAAAATAATGACTTCATTCAATTTATTGATTTGATAAAAGTAAAAATTAATTCTTATAATGTTTAATAAATATTTTTATTAACAAATAGCTCAAATAAAATGTATTTGTACTTTTCAAGCTATCTAATTATACACGTTCTTATCAAATCTTTTACAATAAAATTTTCATCAGTGAGAATCGCTAAAAAAATTATTTATAAATAATTTTAATTTAGATCCAAAATTTCCTACTTCCACCATTTTTTTAAATTAAGTATTTATTTACCTTTCATTCATATTAAACCCTTCAAATAATGATTGCATTCAATTTATTGATTTGATAAATGTCTAAATAAATAAATTTATTTTTTAAAATGGTGTATAATTAGGGATTTACACCTTATTTATGTCAAACATAAAATGTAGTACCTAAAATTTATAAACTGTTTTTTTTTCATGCCGTCTATAAATAAATAAATCCAGTTATGCTTGCTCACTTATTTGAATGTTTTATTTTAAATCACGATTCACACGTCGACTTGTCATCGTTGTTTTTTTTTGTTATCTTTATATGTAATGTCTACATAATAATCCATTTAAGTAATTGTGAAGGGCGGAGAGATTGTCATTGACATTCCATATAATTGGCAATCTTATACACTTAATAATAAGGCTTTAATGGACAGTAATTCTATAAAATATTGAGTGGTTTTAATGCAAATAGTAGGAGAGACAGAACACGTATGTTAATAGTATTTGAGTAGCATACAAATAAGACTCGGATCTTGGGTCATAAGTCCTCAAGATACCACCGATATTTCTTTACACCGATACCGATTAATATCGCCAACATGTACCTTACATTTGCCAGTACTTTAGTTACATTTGACTAATACACTAGACGAGGTTAAATATAGAATAAAGGTATACCGTGGAAATAAACGAGTTAATGACACAACAAAATTTAATCAAATTTTTGAAAAATATTATATAAATTTATTTATTATGGATAATAATCTTAATGACATATTTAAAAAAAACATATAAATAAAATAGTACCTATCGCTCAAATACTGAAGCTTGTATAAATTTGTTGCACTTAATAATAGTTTGGTGTTTTACCAACAGAGAACTCTTGAGCCAGAATTTATTTTAATATTAAAATTGTCTTCTCAAAAAGAGATGCCACTAGAAGTTCTTTTGCCCACTTTTAGATAAATTATTTAAATAATTATTAAGACGCTCTTTTTGCTTTTTGCAATGATAAAACAGTGAGTAACATTTTTTTGATATTCATAAAAACCATATACTTATTTATTAATCCAATCGATCGTTTGTTAAGAAGGTAAAAAAATAAGATGAATATTTATTTTTTCATTTTAACCCAATTGATAAGTAAAAAAATCAAATAAATTATTGTTTCCTACACCTTACTTTATTTTATATATAATATATTTCATACACACATTTTTATAATACTATTATTAATTTTAATATACATATGTAATTTTTTTTAAACATTTTTTATTATTATTATTTTTGTATTGTCTATTAAAAAAAGCTCATATGAGCGAAAATTAAGCAAACATTCCAAAAATAAATATAAAACGCATGTATAATTGAGAAGAAATTACAAATAGCAAAAAATTTTGAGGAAAAAATATGATTCAAATGTATGTAGTTATATATTATAATATTATTTCCGAAACGATAGTGAATAATAATATAAAATAAATGTCAAATAAATAACTCAATTCCATGATTTTACCTAAACAAACTATACTAATCTTGTTTTCATAATTTTTATATTGTGTTATAAATACCACATTTCATTACAAAATGTGAATTATTATAAATTTTCCGAGATCACTGATGTATGTATAATATTTTCAATTAACAAAAAAATTAAAAAGGTACATGGCACCTTTTAAATCAAATAATTTTATATTGTGTAATTTATTTATTATATATTTTTACACATAAATAAGAAACATGCCTAAAAAAAATGCAGCTTTTAATTAAAACGATTTACTATGTCAAACTCCGTTATAACCTTTTCCGAATTTGGGTTTACGAGTTTTTGATATTGAGAGTCTCGATATCAAAACATGGAGGAGATGAAAGAAGGAATACGCCTTATTTATTATTTGTGAAGTAGTTTTTCTTTTATCGTGTTCTTGTATATTTCGTAATATATGCCATTTAATCACCGGACCGTGAACCTGAGGCATTCTGGCGATTTTCGCGGATCATTTGACTAACTTTCAATAAATCATGGATATTGGAACAACCACCACTCTTTCTTTCTTTATATAAAACTGACTTTGGCACCCTCGTTTATGTAAATTCTGCACACACGTGTTTATAGCGAAAATCAATTTGAATTTTATAAAATATCTTGCATGTAAGAATTAATTTCCTGCTATTAAATAAATATTTGATTGAATTGAATATTTAGTTATTATTTATCTATTTACTCTTGGGCCCAACGTAATAATTTTATACTTATTAAACAAAAATTTATGAACGTGATTTAATGAATAAGCAAATCAAGCTATTTTTATTGATAATAGGTTCTTAAAAATATATATGCGAAATGTTATTAAGCAGTTTCAAAACAATACATTTTATATATTTCAATCAATAAAAAATTATCTTGTTTAAAATATATAGGTGTATGCATTTAATAGCTTATAATTTAAACTAATAAATTATCAAATAATAAAATTAGCAGAAATTTAACTATAAAAAGTGTAACACAAAAAGCAGTTTTGATATTAATCTATTCAGTGTCTACAGTCATTTAATTAAGACAATTTATAAACAATAAAGGAATGATAATTGAAAACAAATTAAATGGATAATACTTATGTATAAAAATGGCGAAAATTACCTCCAATTACTGGGGTTAATATAATGTAGTTTTATTTTAGAGTTAAGCTTTTTAATAATAGATGTCGCTGTCTGTTAGGTTTATATGATATTTGTTATTTTGAGTTCAAATATAATATGTACTTAACTGATTTACTTGTACAAACTTCAAAATATTAATTGAATGTAATGCTTAAAATTTTCTTTTTTTTTAATTTTATAAAATCAAAGACATTTTTTATATTTTTAAATAGTTGCAGTATATAAATGTCGTGGGGAGAATAATTTACGATTGTTGCAAATCAGCCCTCTGCGTTGTCATCACACAAACGGAGGGGTGGAAGAACATTAAGGCTAAATATTTAAAGTTTATTTTTTATACATGTCCTCTTGAAAAGATTTAATTGATTCAACATGGGGGAATCTCTCAAAAATACTATATGCTAATTTTATTACGTACACATTAAAAGTCATGCGATATAACGTACAAGATTCCGTTGATTTCTCTCATAATGGACACAATACAAGCGAATGTGTCTCGATTGGGGGATGAATAATTGTTGACGGGGTGCCAAAATAAATACTATTTATAATAATGAGAAAGTGGGCGTGTTTCAGTATGAGAACTAGAAAGTACAATCGTGTGAAGAAATAATAATGAGTTATGGTTACCAGGTTACAACCCTCATACTATTCAATACTGTAATTAATGGGAGGAGAAGTCATTCAAATTCTCACACTATTATTATTCAATTATATTGAATGCGCCAGGTAAATGGGAGACTTTATTATGATTATTTAAATATGTTACACCGTTGTTAAATAAAAATAAGATTATAAATAGAAGCTGGTGCACCAGTAATTGGCACCATTAAAAGGAAATTTATGACTTTAACTCTTGATAAGTTAATTTAATTAATCAAAGAACTCCAAATTGTTTTTTTATGGAATCTATAGTTCTTTGTTATAGTTCTTTGCGATTTTAAACATTTTAATAATTTTTATATCAAAATAAAAAAAAACCTTTCGAAATAGGTAAAAAAATCACCATTAATTGGCATGCGACACCAATAACTGATGTAATATTGCGCCAGTAATTGTCATATTAAAGTATCCCAAATACAACAAACATTTAATTAAAAGAAGATAAAACATCGTTTTAACGATTGAAAAATATAATGGAAAAAATGTGATCTATATACATCAGATGTCGTCGATGTTTTCTGCTTTTTAATATGTTCTGACATATTTTTTACCATCAATTTTAATTTTTTTGAATACGATGAATTTAAACAACAATATTTATAACTATTGCGGGAGTAATTTTTGGATTGATTTTTTATTACCAATCGTTCATTGAAAAATATAAAAGTCAATTATTGGATTTGCATTAAATTCAGTATTTATTAATTGACACTTCTCACAAACCAGCAATAGTAGACATTTATTAAATAAAGATATTATAGACTAAAATTCCTCTAATATACATACAGTTATGAAAAAAAATTATTCATAACTATAAAGATTTATTGACTAACCCAATTATAAGTAATGTATTTTAAACAAAATACGATTCGAGGAAACATCATTTCATTTTTTTGTATTAATATTAAGTATCTCTAATATATAACATATATATGTTATTCTTTTGTTAGTAAAAAGGTAAAAAGTAGTAAAGGTAAAAAGATTTATATATTCTGTACACCTAAATCTAATCCATAAGATGTTTTGTATTGTATGAAAAATTTAAAATTCAAATTACATAAATATATTTATATATATATATATATATATATATATATATATATATATATATATATATAAATATATAAAATTAAATTAAATATAGTGAATATGATAATTTGTTTAATAATATAAGCATTTTAAAATGTCCCGTTTTTCTGCCGCCCTGCTTGTATTTATTTAGGGATGACACAATGTATGTAAACACAGATGTTATCGAATGTTTGTTTGTGAACATCTCACATTTGTACAAATAATCATTTAATTGGATAAACATTATATTTTATTTTGCAAAGGGGGTAAGTCATTCTCATCAGCATGGGGTGGACCCGCTAAATTGCCTTGGGTGCTCGCTTACTTTTTATGAGCGTCTCTGGTTCATATCCCGGCCTACGTCTCACCTACACCTGCTGAGTCAACTTTATTATTTTTACACGAGCACACACAAAGAACGGCGAATTCCCCTTGTTATATTTGTATTTTAGAGCCCGAGGCTATGAAGTTATCCGATCGTGAAACAAACGAATTGGTTACAATGAATAAAGTTGCAAATGTTCGTTGTTACAATTGTGTGTCCTTACAATAACCATTCATGTGAATATTTCGACAAACACAAAGGGTTCATGTTAAAATAACCACAGTATAATGTATCAAAATACCATTACTCCATAATCTCATACAAGCAATATTAGAAAATGTAGAAAAATTCATAAATAAAGAATCAACAACAGAGAACTGATTTATTAATAATCTCAGGGGATAAAACACACATATAAATCCAAATACTGTGGTCATGGATTCGAATCTCGCTCACGTCAAGATTTTTTAAATTAATATCAATTAAATCCCGATCGTCAGTCTTCGTCCAGGTTTACTCTGATTTCCTGTATTTTAAGGTAAATACTGATTATTAAGTCGGTGACCTGTGCAACTAGTAATAGTTAAAATCACCGACAGGCAATTAACACGTTGTTGTGTTAAAAAAATTGTAAAAACCCTCACAAAATTGGCAAAATATAAAATCAATTATTAATATTTTTCTATCATTTTTTCATGTATATCTACTTATTTCAATCTCACTATTTTTCTTCTTCATAAAAGCAATATCAATGTCTCAAAATGTGTGAATATTACCTTCAATTAAATTATAAAGCTTAAAAAAAATATATAATTTGAGTATAATAATAATTTTATGGGCATAAGAATAATTCTATAGATACCTATGGTATAATTAAATATTATTTCATATATTTATATATATTCAGAATAAAGATAAAATCAAATAAATGTTCCAAATTCATCTGCCTGATTGATTTTTTTTATTGTTACTCGATTTTATTCGAACTGTATTTGGAATATTTCGATTCCAAGATCATATTAAATCAAAAAGACGTCTTATAATATATATTTATGGAAAATATATCAAAAACACTAATAAAACTCATAATAATCTGTGTTGATTGAATGATGATTTGTAAATTGTTTGTATTTTGAATGATTTTGTAAAGGTTACATTCGGATCATTTCTCAGGCTTGGCAATAGATGCTATTACTATTGATTTATAACTAAGTATATGAATTTATTCCAAAATAAAATCATTCCAATTACCTTGGTTCTTAAAAGATAATAAAGTGTTAGTTTCCAGGGGATGTAATATATTATTATAAGGGATGAGGTCGTGTCTCACCGCAGAAAGGAATAAGTTTCAGGGATTTTCACACATACAATGGCTTTCTTTAAAGCATCCTGTCGGGGTGATTTTTACACTTTAGTCAGTCATGCAAAAACCACCAAAACCATCTGCTTGCTCCTTATATAATATCTTATCCTTATCCACATTGCAGATATCAATCTGCTTCTCTACAGCCCCGTGAAAGGGATCCTTTCAAACAGTCACAGTCTTTTTATATAATTTATAGTCGGATAAAAGATCACGACAGAAAGGATTCAACTATCGTATTTTTATTCCAGGTCGCTTTTATCAACTGAGCAATATTTTTGAAAACTCATTTGCAAGATGAAAATTTCATGTAGTAGATTGGGAATACTTAATAAGTGACAGGTGTGTACAACTTTTAATTATTTTAAAATTATAATACAAACAAATAATTAATAGCACAATAACTTGACAAGAGGTACCTTTTAAAACCCTTGTATTTCTCGATTACATAAAAAATGTATAAGTAGGTAAGTCAAGAAATTACCCTTGGGTTTCCTTTTTGGGTTTGTTTGTAAGTTGCTTTGCTATACTGTCGTTTTTTTAGTATTAAAAGGTCTCAAATGACTAAAATTAATATTAATTATTTACTTTGGTACCTGAGCTTCCCTTAAAACATTATCAATTAAGTAAGTTTTTTGTTGACATGTACCTGATAATCTTAAATAAATATAATGTGTGCTGCGATTTCTTTTTGAATTACTACATGTTGGGTTATATTTGGGTAATTATTATAGAAATTCATAAATATAGATGTCATGGTTTTTTAATTTTATCTGGTCTTCATTATCCATAATTTTTTTTTAAGCGTAGAT
Source organism: Agraylea sexmaculata (assembly GCA_022606485.1). Classification (NCBI taxonomy): domain Eukaryota; kingdom Metazoa; phylum Arthropoda; class Insecta; order Trichoptera; family Hydroptilidae; genus Agraylea; species Agraylea sexmaculata. The sequence continues at coordinate 30,986 of JAGTTH010004720.1, forward strand.
CATGCCATAAGAGGTTATAGTAATTATACAATGAAAAGAAACATCTTTTATCATTTTCTCTTTTTTTATTAAAAATACATCCAAGAATCTAGAACGGATTAAGAGGTTTGAATCCAATGAAAGCTTTATTAATGCTGTTTCATAATACACGTACACACTTTACATACATTGTAAGAGATCTCCCCTTTTATTATTTTTCAATCCAAATTGCCATGAGCAAAAGTCAGTACATCACATGTCTATGAAAAGAGGACAAGTACTCGAGTGGGCTTGTTTCTGTATTTTTAACGGGGAATATTGTTCAAGTGTACTTGAAGCAGGGCTCGGGTTAAAGGAGCAACTTTCTGCTTATAAATATACATATCTTATTTAATATAATTGTAGATGCGTTGATTGGTATCTTAATTATTGAGTAGCAGCACTCTGAGCCCCACCTGATGTTCAGTTGTGGTGATACTTCTCCTGAAATGTGGTGAAGAGGTTTCCACTTGAGGAAGTCTGCAGCTCATCGGTGCGTGACATTTTGAGACGACTAATTCAACGTCATCTCTGTCGTATTTGATTTTCATGTGTCTTCAAATAATTATTAAAATTTTTAAAAAATCGGTTGGTAACCCCTGGAAGCGAATTCCAATTTTTCATAATCAATTTGTATTGTAATTGAGATTGGTATTTATTTAGAGCATGCTTGAGGTTATGTACAGTAATTTTGAAGACCATAGACACCGGGGGCGTAGCTCAGATGGTAGAGCGCTCGCTTAGCATGTGAGAGGTACCGGGATCGATACCCGGCGCCTCCAAAAATTTTTTTTTATTATATATTTTTTTAATGCTTCTTTTAATCGAATGAATAAATAATTAAAACAAAATAGTTTAATTGGAGATTTATAATAAAAAATACAAGCTCTTATTTTAGTTGTTAATATGCAAATGAGTTGTATGAAAGTTTGTTGAATTATGATGGAATATTAATACAGAACTCCGCCCCGCCACTTGGTGCTCCTCCTTCTATATTTCTTCTTCGCCTCGTTCCCCTTTTTATGATGACATGACAGGGGGTGGTTATCGTGGTGGGGGTGTCTTGTTTTCCAAGGGGTGTGTTTCATTAAAACTACCCTCTCTGTTTTGTGCTTGAGACGACGAGGCGTTAATTCTTAATCCCTAAGAACCGAGATTTCCAACCAGCTGTTCAACACTAACACCTTAACAACCTGACTAATTCAATTTAATAAAATACGGGATTTATTTATAATATATGGAATCCCCTCTAATAATTTAAAAAAATGTACATACATATATTTCACAGCCATTTTCTATTGATTATTATTTATTTTCTGATACCTTACTTGATATAACTGTTGTAGTAAATTAGTTTTGGAGTAAATTATATACATACTAAAAATATTAAGATAATGAATATTGTGCTTTAAAATTACACAAATACATTCATTATTTAGATAAATTTATTTAATAGAAACTGTCAAACAAAATAATTTTTAAATACAAAAAAAAACAATCCGATTGTTAAGGTAATAAATAATCCATCCATAATACAATTACATTAATTAAAATAAAAGTTTTAAGAAATCTGAAGTTGGTTGTTTAAATACTTTGTTAAACTTATTGAATATATAATTTTTAATTATAAGATTTATATTTTTAAACCTCAAACCGAAAAAAATGTGGACATCATTCTTTTGACGATCTATAAATATAAATGTATTAATATGATTGCGTAATACTATTATTGATTATGAATTTGTGCAGATTAAAATAAGTAAAAAAATTACACACTATTTATTATTAAATAATTTTGAAAACTCAGCATTGAAGGTGTTGATTTCACGTTTGTTTTATTTGAACAAATATTTATCTCCAGCCTGGCATAATTCTCGCAATATACGCAATATAAGCAATTTGTAAATTTATGAATAATTGAGATAAATAAGAGTTCGTTATCATATCAATAAAAGCTACTTGCGTCATCGCTTATTTTACACACGTGTGAATAATAATAAAATTAAATAAAATAGAGGTTGGAGGCGCCGGGTATCGATCCCGGTACCTCTCACATGCTAAGCGAGCGCTCTACCATCTGAGCTACGCCCCCAGTTACATATAGAGCGACTTTAAATAAATCCAACGAGTTTTTAACCACATTTTTTGGCCTCGAGCCAAATTGTGTAATCGAAAATATATAAATATATGAATCAGTAACAAAAAAAAACAAATTGACAAATACTTTTTCAACATCAAATGTTTCTTTATTGAAATATATTAACGAATATTTTTGTACAAACATTAAATAAATTTTACTTAATTACATATTGAAATAAAATACAGATTTATTGGAGATACTTTTAAGTATTATTGACCTATTTGAATAATACCATACTTTGAGAGAACCCGATTATAAATCATATCAATGTAACAAAATATTACTTGAGGAAACGTAACGTTCAAAAATTCAGTTTTACCCAAACAAACTTATTTAGTTTGAAGCATTATATTTATTAAGTAATTTTGTTAGTGTAGAATTTATTGCTGTTATTATTTACCAATCCAGATAATATTTAAAATTATGTACAACAAAGTCTAAATCACCATAGATATAAACATAAGATATCGCACGAGTAACTAAATGCGTGTTTAGTTCAAGTGGACAAAAACATGAGTTACCTGGCAAACATTATACTGTAAACATCTCTCTTCATACCTTCAGTTATATTTCACAGTAAAATGGGTAAATGCATTGTTACTACATGTCATATGGACTCAAATAGATCTAGGCTCAGTTTTTACCAAGATATTTTAAGATATTTTAATCGCCAAAGTATTGTCACAACCACTCTCAGTGGTCACTACAAATGTGTTGAGTGAGGGAGACACACTTATGCCTTTATCGAATAGGAGAGAATAGTGTAAAATTCCGGTTTCACACGAAATTGACATGAATTATTTATAAGCAATGCGATGTTCAATGTTAATATCTATAATTCAAACAATGTAAAATTAAATATTTTGTAAAGAAATTATTATATGTATATTAAGAGAAGGATAACTGAGAATGTCACAATAATGACTGAAAGTTTCAACCAAGCCGAGGGTCTTCGGGAAAAGTTTGTTTCGGTGGTAAAGTTTTATGGGAAGCACATCAAAATCTGTTTTCCCCCATTAGATAGTGAGTCTACTATATTCAGAAATAATAAAAATGATATCCCCATACCTGTTACAATGATGTGGTCGTTAAGAAGTCGCGGAACTGCTATAAAGATACATTTAACTACTGCAACCGCCGAATAAAACGCTGAAATAAAAATAATTTACCGCAATAGCAAATTCTCATATCATTAAGCGTGGTGTGTATTTATAAACATTGCGATTTAATAATTCGGCATTTTTATATGTAAAAATGCGTAGGATTGTCCGTGGTGGATATTTTTTACTGTAAAAAGGGTCTTCCTGGCCACAATACTTGTAATGGGGGAAGTACTCAAGCGAACATTTTAATCTGGCTATGATCGCCGCTCGTATTGTGTGAACGGGCTTTATACACTCCTCGTAGCCATTGTATGATCGGGCCTTTATATAGCTTTATATTACATACATAAAGCCGGGCTTAACTCTAAATATCTAAAAAGTGATCATGATTTATTCCAACAATTTTAAATTACACCATTTGAAATTGGTGCAGATAAATAAAATATTCAATAATTACTTCAAAGTCCCACTATCTATCATTTTAATTACGCGCCATCAAAGTTATGTGATGTTTAGATCAGTTTCGCCCCAATCAATTCGTCTTAAATTTATTATAAAAACGAGCCCCAAACGCGAGAAGAAATAGTGACCAAACTTATCTAAACGTCACATAACCAATATGGTGACTGATGAAAATGGTAGCGTGTCTTTTGCTCCACCCGTCACATTTTAATATAAATCTTTTTTTCTACTTTTATGACGAAATTAATGCTCTTATAATTTTTTAAGCTAAACCTAACCCTATGAATTATCTTATATGAATCGAAAGTTCAACTCACTGATCGGTTTTTTTAAATATATTTATACAATTATTAAAAAAATAACAATATTAAAGTACCTACCAAATTGTTTATGGTATTTTATATAATTTTACCAAGATTTTAATCGTTATTAATCTACATATCTGTAAATGGTTTTTTCCCCAATACTTTTTATTATTTAATATTAAGTATCTCTAACGTCACATATAAATGTTATTCTCATGTTAGTTATTGGTTAAAAGATTTATATATTCTGTACACTTAAGTCAATGTAAAATTCAAATTAAATAAAGAAATTTTAATATAAGATTTTGATCTTATAATCTTATATCTTATTTGATCTTATAAATCTTTGAGATTTATATATATATATATATATATATATATATATATATATATATATATATATCGGGTAATAAGAACGTGGTTAGTTTCTTAGTTAATATAATATTTAAAATAATGAAAATTATTTATATTATTGTATGAGATTTTTTTTATATAAAGCATGTATCGAGTTCCAAATTGGAAATGATAACCCAATATGTGCCCATCTGTTAATCTTTTTAGGGGCACAATAGAAAGAGTTTATCATCGTTTTGCCCCTCGGTAGACGTATGAATAATAACAGACAATGGACGAAGAATTTCAGGAAATTGAAATGGCTACAAGAGATGAGAAAAAAAGAAAGGACAAAAAGGCAGGGAGTCGATTTCGCAATATCGGGGAGAAGTTACCCTCGACCTGTAAGGTCAGGAGTAGAATTGAAATTGCGGTGAAGCCTATTGTATTCTCGCCAATACTATTGTCCTCATTTCATCCAGACGACGTTTTATTGTGTGTCTTGTAAGAACCAAACCGGGATTTAATATGACAGTTGAATACCAAGAGAAATTATTTGACCCAACATTGGGTAGGTACGTCAACCCATATTATATATATTATCAAATCATCTAATATTTTGCTTATAAAGAAGACATTTATAAAAATACGCAAATATGATATATGCACACTGATTGTGATATGTGCACTGTTTAGTTAAATGTTTAATTTCCTTCATTTATATTGTACAGTAATTTGTTGTATTTTTAATTATATGGTCGGAATTTACATACATCTATGTGAATTTAAGGAAATCGACGTCAACCACAGCTATTTAGCGCATTTATATTTATTAAAATCTTACCATTTATTTATTTTATTAAAATATTTACTTCATTCATTCTATTATAAACCAGCGTAATAGCTCGGGGGATAAGAAGCGTAGCTACAAATAGGTCATGGGTTCAAATCCCACTCAAGTCAAGAATTTTTATATTGAATTGATCGGTTATTACGACTGGGAGATCGGGAATAATATTAATAAAATCCCGATCGATCGTCTTGATTCCTGTATTGTAAGGTGAATACTGATTATTAAGTCGGTGACCTGTGTAACTAGTAATAGTTAAGATCACTGACAGACAATTAACAAGTTGTTATGTATAAAAAAACCCTTCAAAAAGACCCTCTCTAAAAAAAAAGTTTCTCGGGGCGTAAATAAATAAATATATTTCTACATCAACAATAAATGCTCATTGATCAAAATTCCAGTTCCACACCAACATCATCAATTTTAGTAGGCGGAATAAGTGGATAATTAATATCAATATGGCGGACCAAGAAGGTTAGTTTGAATGAGGCAACACTAACTATCCCATATTTTTAAACTCAATAATAACTCTCATATAAAATAAAAATAAAAATTCTCATGTTTGATATAGGTAAAAAGATTTATATACTATGTAAACCTCTAATTAAATAATTAATAAAGAAATTGTAATGTACTGATTGTCTCACTCAGACTAATCTGCTTGGTCCGCCATATTTCTATTTATACACCCAGTTACCTGGTATTATTATTATTGGTAACGGTTACATATAACATAAATACAGACATGACAGAAAAATATAATCAATGCCGATTTGGATTATTTATTTAAAGTCTGTGGCAATATTTCGGTATTTTAAAAAATAAACTCTCTCTTTGTTATTCATATCATCCAATATGTCGGCAAAGAGTCTTTATAGTAAGAATGCAAGAATTCGTAATAGTAAGAAGTGGGTATTGGTAATTGATACATGGCTTAGCAATACAATGGCTTTCAACAACAAAATAACAATGGATGGTCAGTTTAAAAGAAGCCGCATTTCCCACACTTTGAGATAAGACAAATTATTTTTAAATTCCTGTATTTGTATACAAACAAGTTGACCTTTCTTCTTGACATTTAGTATTCATATCGTCTTCTGTGATGACCTTTTAAATGTTTAAAAACACACCATTTTCGACGTTTATTTTTTTTTTCAAATATATATTATTGTGGTGTGAATAGAAGATATTCATTGTTAAGAAGTGCGAGTACTTAACGCATCCGCATGCCCGCACTTGAGTTGGTGCCCCAGTGCACTTATTGCATACAAATTACCCCACAGACGCGAATTGTATTTAAATTGTACTTTATAAATAAATTTAAATGTAAATTACTACGCTACTTCCATGTGAGCTTGAACATTATTATTCAAAGACATGTGAAAAATTAATTCTTCAAAATTAACAAATTACTTATTATATTAATATCCATTCAAACCTTAGAATAGGCAACTTGTAAGTCATCTTTTTTTTATAAAAAAAAACTGTCATAAAAATAACAAAACATTGTTTAACAAATACTAAGGTAGCATAAAAATATATTGTCGTAGGTCAACATACTTTTATATAAATAATAAAAATATCAATAGAAATATTATTAATTTATTTATAAACATGTGTCGAAAGAGTGGTCTTGTTAGAATTTCATTATAATTGATGACATTTTAATAATTAAATAATCATAGGTAAAATGGGTGCAAAAATCTTATTTTTAAGTAATTCATAATTAATGATAATTCCAGTATTTCTTATATATACATTTCAAAAAATAATAATAATAAATTTATCAAATAATACAGCAATATATTATTTGCAATTAAATAAACATTCACTGTTTTCCATCAAGATATAAACATTATATATCGCATTGCATATAAATAATTCGTGTATTATTACACTCTTTTCTCCTATTTGATAAAGGCATAAGTGTGTCTCCCTCACTCAACACATTTCTAGTGGCTACTGATAGTGGTTGTGACAATATTATGGCGATTAAAACGCAATAATATAATAAGTAGTCTTTGGTAAAAACTGAGCCTAGATCTATTTGAGTTCAAATGACATAGTAACAATGCATTTACCCATTTCACTGTGAAATATAACTGAAGATATGAAGAGAGATGTTTACAGTATAATGTTTGTCAGGTAACTCATGTTTTTGACTAATTGATCCACTTGAACTAAACACGCATTTAGCCACTCATGCGATATCTTATGTTTATATCTATGGTTTGAGTAATACAAAACATCTTCTGATTTAGGCTTTGTTGTACATAAATTTAAATATTAGCTTTGTTTGTTTGGGTAAAACCGAATAATTTCAACGGTTTCCTCAAGTAGTATTTGGTTATATTGAAATTACTTATAATCGGGCTCTCTCAAGATATGATATTATTCAGATGGGTCATTAATAATTAAAAGTATCTCCAAAAAATCCGTATTTTATTTCAATAAGTAATTAGCCATTTGTCTAGTTAGTTATATAAAAATAGTACTTTCTAAAAATCTATTTATGTGATATTTGATCTTAGACAACGCACCATTTATATAACGTCTTATAAAAATAAATATATGTTTAAAAATAAATTTAAATCCTGCCTATATTTTGCATCTGATTCTGTATTCTTATATGGTTTCTAGTGTAAGATATCTTGAATACGGTCATCGGACTGTAAAATGGTCATTGTATTATATCCGAGTGCTTGTGATAAACCTCACACTTTGTAATGTATGTGATATATCAGTATTTAGGATATATCGGCAAATAGTAACATCTACTTTGATCCAGACCTCACACTCTGCTTATCCGCAAAAAATATATATTCACACAAATGCGGTTCTTAATACGACTTCAATGAGAATATCTCACAAAGAGCGCCGCCTCTTTCAAACAAAAATATTTATATCACATACTGACAACAACACCTATTGTTCAATATAATTCATAATAAAACAACAAGAAAATTCATTCATATTGATATATAACTTTAATTGTTTTTTTTCATATACACTAAGACATGGGAATTTATTGTACATTGTTTGTATACAATACTCCATTAAAAATAAATATATTTTTATTTTCACAAAAAACGATTTAATACAAATAAATCCTATGGGCTGTATTCAATATATTAGTGTGTCGTGCTAAATGGTGTGTATACATATAGATTAGAGCTTAGTAGTATTTATGTACACGCACACGTACCGCACGCACACACTCTCATTTCACTTTTATATGGAAAACGGTCTTATATGTATTTTTTCATTATATATTTATTAACTAATTAATTAAATTGTCTTCTGGAAGAAAAATCACACAAGTAATATTATTTTAACTTATTGCAGTGTTAAGTTAATAATTGAAAATTAAAAAATGCGAGATAACTGAAAAAATTATACAGTCGATTTTTAATGTTTCTCTTAACCTGATATTTCTTCAGTATCTATATTCTATTAATTTAAATTAACAGGAAACTCCTATAATTTCATAAAACAATACGTGTTTTTTTTTAAACTTATAACAGCTTATATATTTTTATGGCATGATTTAAATGTATAATGAGATTTTGCTTTGCAATTGTAAATTGAAAAAATTGCATTTTCTTTGAGTTAAAAAAATGTCTACTTGTGTTTGTGAAATATAATAATGTGTTTTAATTATTTATTTCACTGTGAATAAAATATACTGAGCACTGTAACAAATTATATATTAAATGATGAAAACCAAACATGCTATGTTTTATTTATTCAAGCGGGGAATTGTGGAGTTGAAGTTGCCTGATTTGAATATTCGATTTTAAAATATGAAAAGGAACTAGTTGGTATTTTGGTTGGTTAATTAAAGTTCAAAGTATATGACAATAATCCTGACATAACGACTAGAAAGTACACAAGGAGACAATGTGAAGATAATCCTTGGACGTGCTTCACAAATTGTACCAATTACTGACAGACTCGTGTACTAAACTTAAACCCCTCAACTTAATTTGAACAATTGGGTTGGTTTTTTAACGATGAGAGGAAAAAAGAGAGACTTGTGGAAATGAATTTCAATGTAACCATTCATGCACTTTCCCATTAATTGTAGCTAAATGTATGATTCATTGAATAACGTTAGGAAATAATCACGAATGATACAATGAATATGGTATGCATATTTAATCAAATAATAATTATTTTTCCCATATTCTCTATAAATAATGTTTTATCGCAACCCGTATCCAAATTAGAAATATTCATATTAGATATACATGGGAAAAAATACATGTCTTAATCAGTAAATTTCAATTTAAAATATTTTAAAGACTTTCACGTAATGTAATGTAAAAAAAATGCATTCAATAATAATCCAATAATCTCAGTATTGTATGGCAATACTGTGCACTTAATTTGCCTAGTTCGTTGATCTGTAATAAATATTTGGCCCGTTTTAAAAAAAATTGTGGTTGGAATTACATGAAAGATTATTATTATTAAATATTTTAAGATAAATTAAGTACACCACAAGTTTAGCTCTTAATGTATATTATTAAACAATCTATATACATAATTAATAAAAAAATGTATAAAAAAAATAAATAATTCTTTTTATGATTTTGAAGTCCAAAATATGATAAATAGTTTTGACCAAATTTGGTATTTCTATGTTTAAATTGAATATACATATTCCTTTAAGAAAAAGTTGCTCAAAATAAACCATATAAATATCACTCATACTGATAATTTAATATATGAATATGTATTGTATTGTTTTAAATTTTTAATGCACTTATATAATGATTTCATAATCAGATTTTTAAAAAATGCGCTGAATATTGTATATTGAATCTTAGTTAATATATACTATGTAATTACTATTTTGCTTTCTTGAATATTTTTTTAAATCAATGTTATTTTAATATCTAATTTTTTTATATAGAAATAAACATATTACGTATAGAGATTCTGAATATGGCCAGCTTGATCTTAGTCTACGGCTCATCAGACTGTAAAATATTATTAAGTTTTATTGATATTTGGATACAATAGCCGCGTGCAGATTTATTCGCTTTGAATAGTTACATTACGACTGTTTTTTATGACACAATGACGGTTATTTGAGAGACATTAGTGCGAATGATGCGGTCAGAGGTGTGAGTCGGTCGCACTGGATTCTGTGTATTCTTCATGTGGATATTCCATGAAACGAGGTCCACGTGTCCAACTTTTTATTATGATAATTTTGCCACGTGTCCGACTGGTGCGAACGCCACAATAAAAAGTACAAAAAACAGTTTCACACACGTTTGCAGGGGCGTTCGTGGGACACGCGGCCGATGACGATATTGGAAGGGTGACCAAAGAAATCCGCACCACCAGATGTTACCAACCCTCTATAATAAGTCTTGCATAGTAAAAGAAAAATAACAAAATTATTTACTCAATCAAAATCATTTATTATTTTTTAAGAATAATATATTTAAAATTTTATTTATTTATATATACAATCAATCATAATAGTAAAGCATGAACCATCATCACCTTGCCATTACAGGAAAAACCTAATACGGTTCGGCAATGATGGACATTTGTCAGTATTATAGAAAAGTAAGAATACAAAAAACAGAAAAGATACAAGATAAAAGAAAGGTAAATATATAAAAAAAAAATACAACGTTTTATAAAAAATATGAAGTAATGAACATCACGAATGCTTAAGGCAAAGTACTTCTTTCATACTTCTCATAAATGCATAAATATGTCATTTTCCGCCCTACTGGCATTCCATTCATTCAAAAAAACAACATGTGGAGTGACGGAGTATGTTAGTATGGGTCCTAGGGGTTGCAAACAAGGAGTGAGAGCGACAGCGCGTATAATTCTTGGGAACAAACTGATGCGACCAAGTATATCTGGGATTGATCACTATCCTCTAATCACAATAATGATAATGTAGAGCCTCTAAATCGACATTTTCAATACATACTTCGATTATATTAATTTTTCAAAAATTAAAATACCTTTCCACTGGAACTAACAATAAAAAAAACAGTATACATAATGGACTTGAAATATCTTAGAATATTTTAGGGGGTGGTAGGGTATCGTTAGAATATTTTTTTAAATATTTTTAACAAATAAATATTAAAAAATAATTGATAATATTAATAGTGCTTTTAGGATCGCTTTTGGGCCACCATCTTGGAATTAACTGTTTCTCTGATAGTAGTGACTTTTACGTGCATATTGTACCTGTTATATATACATCATTAATATTATTAATTATTTTTTAATAATAATTAATACAAAATAAATATTATTCGTACGATACTCTACCATCCCGTAAAATATTCTCAGTTATTTCAAGTCCACCCTGTATATCAAATATATTGAAAAATAATTATTTGTAATTTGTTTAAGGTGAATACAAATTGAGACATATTATATTACCTATGTACTTTCGTTTTTCATGGTGATTAGGTAATAAATTTAAAAATATTGTAAAATTAATGTTAAGTATTGAAAAATATAGGAAAAAAATCAATTTTTAAAGTGTCAATAGAAATATGTTCCCATAAAAACTTTTTTGAAATAGTAACGATTATATTAAGTATTATAATTATAAATTAAGATTTAGTGTATTGACTACCCCTTGTACAGTTTGCGAGGGTAGTTGCATTTTATTTTGGCGATAGTAGGAGCAACGCTGTTATAATATTTCATATGCAATTGACACGTCAAATTATTATTTTAATATCGCTATTATATTTACAAAGGGGTCAAATATAAAAAAAACTAATGTCGGGGATCGTTTACGACACGAGCCACTCATTCCATTGTGTATTATATTGTTATTGAGATGTCAAATAATAACTCATTTCATATTGACATAAACAGGATTACTACCACGAATAAATAAACAACGACCTTGATTTTTCAAATAAAAAAAAATATCGTCTTACATTTAGAGGAATCATTGAAATAACTATATACTTATGTATGTGTGACTTATTTACATTTTATTTGTATAGTTAAATATTTAAAAACAGACCGTAAACACCACAAAAAGGATGAGCTATTTAATAATTGTTTAGCTAATGATAAAATTACGATTTTTTTATTTTTAAATTACCTAGTAACCAAATGTACTTATTTTAATCTTTACAAACAATTTTTATCTTTATCTGCAGTCGTGAAAATATGTACATTTCACTTTATATTTTTAAATTGAAAAAACTAATTATTAGGATGAAAATAAATGAAATTAAATCAATTATGTATATGTATAAGATAAAAATATTATACACTTCACAATTATCAGTTTGGATTAATTACTTTGTTTTTGTTAATGTAGAGTATATTCTTGTTATTGTCTATTAATCTTCATAAAGTATCAACCTAATTGTTTTTGGTATTATATTTACAATGGAATTTTACCAAGATTTTAATCGTTATTAAAATCTACACATCTGTAAATGGGTTTTTTTCTCAATGTTTTTTATTATTTAATATTAATTATCTCTAATGTCACATAAAAATGATATTCTTATGTCAGTGGTAGGTAAAAAGATTTATATATTCTGTACACCTTAGTCTCATTAATTCAATCCATTTAAAAGTTAATAAAGAATTGTATAATAATAATAAGTTTGGATTAATCCAAATACTCTGCTATTTGCTTATTTATTTGGTTATATGGATTCTTATTGCATTCAATCGCGTCTCATGTATATTTTTTGTACTGTACACCAATACTTGCATTTTAAGATTATCTTAATAACAAATTCGCACAGCATCAATACAATTCAAATAATGTGGTGTTTATATTGGTATTTGCATTAGCTTGTTAATAATCTATTTTTATTTATTCAGATGGAGTATTATTGTGGGGTGTGTCTGTAGGTGACACATGTCGCACACTCTTTAGCCTTCCTCACCCTCCTTTTAGCCTTACATAGTGATGATGTATGAACATTTATACATATTAATTAAAACATCAAATCGTACACACACACCCCCGTTTTCATATTCTTTATATAAATGTACACGACTGACAACTTGATCCCCGAACAACAATTGCCACGCGACTTACCCGACGCTTCCATTTGAAACACTCTTTACGGCCAGTTGGTTAAGCTTTGTTACTATCACTTCCCATACAACTATTTATCACATGAAATACACTCATTTGCCAATGTATGAATAGCAAAATCGATATTATTATAAGATATCAAACAACAGTATGCATATTTTCAACAAAAGTTCATGTTGGACACATACCAACATACTTAGATGAACAAGATGATCTTAGCATTGATTTGAGTTAATCGAAAGGAATCTCTTATTATACAAATATACGTTACTTATTACATAATGTATTATATAAAACATTATTGGGTTTAACTCTATCAATATCTTGTAAAATTATAAAAATAGTTCAATAATAATAAAGAGTTATATACAATTCACTGTTTTCTTAAAACATTACAATTTAAAAATTGATCATACTTTTTTATTTATTTGACCTGGTTACATCAAAATAGTTATTTTCATCAGTATTGAAATAAAAATGCCTTATAATATTTTATAATATACTCAATAGATTATTTACATATACATTTTACTTACTTACTACATTACATATTTACATTATAGCTAGCTATAATAAAGTAAAAAAATATATTATTTCTAAAAGTGCAATAAAAATGTATTGAGCTATATTTTTTTAGTCAGATTGGCTCTTTGTAGAACAAGAAAAAATCTCCAGTTCAAATCAAAGCGAGTAAAAGCATAAAAATGTAAATCTTCTTTGGAATCGTATATTTTTAATATCCATAATAATAATTTTGAGTAAAAGAACTTTTAAATAGTTAAATAAATTGTTATTTTTAAGTTGTAACAAATATTTTATTAAGATAAAACTACTAAGCTAAAAAATTGTTTCAAAATAAAATATTTACCATTAGTAGGTTTGCCATTTTTAATTTCTCCTAAAGAATTATGGCATTATACTAAGAAATATTTAATATGATCTCCGTTCAAAAGTGATTACCATTATTTGAAAAATCACTCAACTTTAATTCCACCACACATTGTGTCATTATGGCGTTGAAATAAAATACACAAGCATGTTTCAATTTATTGAATCTCTCCGATTTGTTATAATTTGGCGATTGGGAGATGGGTGGTAAAAAGGGGGTAGTTTCGTACCACCCCCAGGCATAAATCCGACCATGCATCACTTGGTCTACAAATTGTTTTATAACCTGATTATACGTCGCGGAAGGATGGATATTGCCATTTGTGGATAGGAGGGCCTTCTCTCAAACAGTACCATAAAGAAACTTTATCTGTTATTTATTAAGTTGTTTGTGACTAAAGTTTTATACACAATGTCGCCTGTAGATATTTTCATACTGAGGCTTTACTAAGTAAATATTAGAACTGTCCATCAATTCATAAGCTATAAAATATGGTATAAGAATTGAAATCCATTTATATATAT